>JAFLJL010008859.1:0-23919 GCA_018398815.1 Conus ventricosus
TTTAAAATTGGCTAATAAAAATGAACAAAATCTATTATTCGCCCAAAGGATATTGGAAGGGCATCACAGCAATTAAAAGCTAAGCCAAGCAGCGGAGTCAGTGAACAAACAGCAAAGAAGGTTATTCTAAACAAGCGATTTGGCAAATTTATTTACCTGCGCCCAAGACGAATACAGAGACCGACACTTTGTGAACACAACTCCAACGACACCCATCAAATGGACCTTTTATATTTACCCTCTGATAGGATTAGACGAAAAAGATTTAAGTACGCACTCACAGTCATGACATGGCTTCAAGATACAAAGATGCAGAACCATTAACACAAAAGAGTGCTTCTGCTGTTGCTGTTGCCATACAGCTGATATACCAGCGAGGCCCGCTAACTTACCCTCGCATGATTCAAGTTGATGATGGGAAAGAATTTAAAGGCCAAGTGAATCAATTATTGTTAAAACACAGAGTTACTATTAAAGAGGCATTCCGGAGTTCACAGATCACAGCTTTAGTTGAAAACTTTAACAAACAGTTAGCCGAAAGACTTTTCTCCTACCAGTATCACAGAGAGCTGATTGACAATTCTCGCAACACAGAATGGGTTAGAAGACTGCCCTCAGTTTTGCGCGCAATGAATAATGAAGAATTTAAAGGGCTAAAACCAGTACAAGCAATCAAAAGAAAAACAATAAATGTTGCTGAAGAGATCCTACATCCAGCAAACTATTACCGTTTGGTTTGAAAGTAAGGTACCTTTATTTACCGGGGAAGCAGAAGGGGACACTCGCATCAGGGCAACTGATCCAATTTGGAGTGTTGACCCGTACGAAATAAAAAGAATTGTAAAAATGAATCCGCCCGTGTATTATTTACGAGAAACTGACACAAACAAAACAACCAGCTCCTCAAAGATCTTTTGTGAAAGAAGAACTGCAGATAATCCCGCCAGACACAGTTCCGCTTTAATTAATTTACTAAACATATTTTGGTTTAAAATAACCAGAGAAGCGCAACGAACAAGAATGGTAGGAAGAGACCATGAAATGATAGGGAATCATTTCAGGCGTGTAATGCATAAGAAACCTTTTCGGATTAATATGCATCTAAATCACTCAGATCACCTACAATCAAACCCCAAATTGGAAAGATATCTGTAATAATAAAAATCGAACTCGCAGCATACAGAAAAGTTTAAATGATGAAGCAATTGATCTTATAATAAATTGATAAATAAAACCCCCTGTTATGCGTTCCATGCCCGATTTGCATATGAAAACTCTGATAACAAACACTTTTGTGTTTGTTCTATCTAATGTTCTTTGTTACAACCTGTTGACCATGAATTAATCTAGTTTTACGTTGTCATGATGAAATCTATTCCAACAGCTTCTTTGAGTTGTCATTGATATGATTTGACTGCCAACGCTGCGAATATTCCCTTTGCTTTCTTAATGATTTTCCCGCCAAATACTGTACATTTTCGATCTTAACCCCACATACTCCTTGATCACCTTTCCAGATAATTCCATGCCTTCATCTTTCCTAAAACCTTCTTATTATTAATTGGAATGCAAAAGGCAATCTTAGGGTAATCAGATGTGTCGTACCATCCTCATGCCCTTTAAGCCACTTCGGTTTCCATGTCTTTATAGATCTCCCTTCAGTAGGGATAACATAACAAAACTATCTGTTCTGTGTAAAGTACTCTGGACTCAGGCCAATTTACGAGGGCTTAAAGTAGTCATTAAAGAAATTCTAAACAACAATAAGCTTTGATAATTCTAAAACAGTCAACCCATAAAAACAGTTTGTCCAATTTGACTTTCTTTTTTTCATCATTAGGCAAAAGCTGATGCATGAAATCTTCTGAAGTCCTGGATAATTTGTTTGAAGTCAGCTTAATTGCTTCGTTCTCTTTGTGACTAATCTACATCTTTGCGCTTGTGCGGATTCTCCATAAGTCTTTCCAAAACAGCTGTTGTTCAACAGGCTTGAAAAAGTCCTTTTTCTGAAGCATCTGTGATTTGGTTCTGAGATCAGTGTTCTTTCATGATGTATGGTTCATGAACTGTCTTGATCAAAAGCAATTATGCGATGAACTGCTGTCAACTTCAAACATGTCTTAAAAAAAATGTAAAGTCCTGTAATGACCAGACAGAATTTTTGTTTCCCCGAAGATTAGGCACAAGGTTTAGGTGTTCTCTTGGATCCATCATTAGACTTTTCTGCTGCTAATGGATATTCCTTTAGTTGCAGGTCATGGAGTTCATGAGGATATACTATTTCACTTCTAGAATGAAGCCGCGCTGCTGATCAGGCGTTAAACTTTCAACCACTTGAATGCTTTTGAATAATTTTTCGGATCACAGCCTGTGTACATCTGAAGTTACGTAATGGAAGCGATTTGCGCTATAGCCCATCCATACAGATTGGTTTGCATCTAAATACAAGAGATAGTTAGACCTTTTAACTTGGATCATAGTCGTCCAAGTATTTTGTTGTTTGCTTTACAGTAATGATGTTGCGACGCCATACTACTTCCTCCACGCAATCCGGTTTTTCAATCATCTTGTATCATTGGTAAATCTGAACAATAAATCAATCTGTACTCCAGAAACTTTAAGAAAGCGGCCCAGCTCATCCCGGTTGCAGAAATATAATGCGCAGGGATCCAACTGTAATGTTTTTCAAGCAGGTCTTTCTGTAATTTTCAAAGACGGTCCGCCAACAAACATACATCTGCCATCAAGTAAGAATCATGATAGTCTCCCATCGATTTACAATCTAACTTTTGGCAAGCATCTTGAAGCATGCTGTAATCGTGTCGCCTGATGTCCTTTCCTCTAAGACCTAGAAAAGAACGCGCGCCTTTATGAGGAAGTGTGTCTTCATCAAACCTTTCCCAACTGTTCATGTACTCCCCCTCCATAAGGATAAACGCCGCTTTGCTAACAAGAGTGAGTTAAAATATTTTCCGTTATTGGGCAGGACTATTAAGGACATAGCTAGGGACTCTAATGAGCCCCTCATGTGTTTGCATAAAGTCGTAGAAAAGACATGTATTTTTATTTAAGTGAAAACACATGTAACTTTTCTGATGGACTGGTCAATGCATGCTACCTCTGAAAGGCCATGGTACTGCTTGCATTATAAGGTGAGAGTCATAACCCGCAATTATGTGAAAGAAGATTGGGCAGCTTCCTGTCTAGGGTCCAAACTTTAGTTGATGAGTGGGGGCAGTGGTTATGCTCTGGCACCTCTAAACTTCCCACTAATTTGATCATGGTCTCTTACTGTGGGGTATACACACTCTTAGCATTAGCTCGAATCCGCACATCCAAGCAATGTTGTGGCTGAGATCATACTGTTGTTGGTCTTCAGGTGTCATTAAGATTTCAAGAAATTTAGATTATAGAACTGGCGTAACGCACTTCTGCAAGCTTTTTTTAAAAGAATGTTTCTGCAGCATCTGGTCCTCTATCTAATTCTGGGCTCTGAATAAAAACGCCATCCGACCTAACAATAATGAAGGCAAACGAACAAATCTGATGATTTACTCATTAAGACTGTTGATTCGAAGTTTTTGTGGGTGCTGGCCCTTCATAAGAACATAAGCGACTCGAAGTCTGCGTAAAACAACATATGGAGAATTTGCACCGCCCGTTTCCAGTTCTTAAAACAAACATATAGATCCAGGTGGGGCGTAAATTAGTTCTTGTATTAGCAGACTAACGAGAAACTTTTACAATGTTTCTTATGTTCGCTCGCGGCTTGAACAGATGGCATTCTTGTAAACATTTTCTACAGAATTCTTGTTTGTGCCCATCCTTTGAGTATGCTCTAATATCTGCTCATTGTGCGTATCAATGTGTAATGGGGCAGCCCTGCTGGCGAAAACATTAGGAGTAAGTCCACATGCAAATACTATGCGAAAGCACGATGGCTCCGTCAAATCAGCGCAAGATAGAGTTAATGAAAACGAGGCGTTTTCGACTCTCGTAGGTCTTCTTCAGGCTAGATAGACCAAATCAACCCTCCATCTTGCGCCGACTTAAAAGAGGTCGAAGAAACGCGTCGTGTTTTGTCTTGTGATTCGTTTTTGTTCTGTTTGGGGCGGTTGCATTAGGTAAACTTTTAAAGATTTGTTCAGATTTCTCGCTGCAGTCGCCTCACTGTGCAACTAAGAAGGGTTGTGCTTCTTTCCCGGAAAGACTCTACTTTTTGGAAAACTCTCTGCTTTGACTAGCTTTAAGACTATGGTAGCACGTGGGCGTATCAGTAACAGATCAATATATACATAGAGATAATATGTGAGTGGTACTGAAAGAATGGTTCCCGACATGTATGAGAAGGTTTGGCAGGAATGGGAAGAAGCGATGAAGCCATGAAGAAGACAAAAAACACGTGGAAGGAGAGAGAGAGAGAGAGAGAGAAGAGAGAGAGAGAGAGAGAGAGAGAGAGAGAGAGAGAGAGAGAGAGAGAGATCAACATTTTAACCACCTTTGGTTGGTTTGGTCGTGCTGTGATCACTGATGACCGAAAGAAGAGTGAGCGCACGGCATTAAGCAAAGGAGGCGTGGATGAAGTATTGAGGGGTGTAAGCCGCCGATTTGTAAGCAGCGCCGATTTGTAAGGGGTAAAACTGCAGAACTGTCGAATAGGGCTCAGACAAAGAGTAATAACAACATCAAGCTTTCTTCATCCCTAACCCAACAAATGTTTTATACTAGGCCAACATGGGGGGGGAGGGGGGGGGGGGCAACTAACCGCCAACACATGAAGCATCACTCGGGCCGGCAAAGGAGAACAGGAGAAGATTGTATGAAGTCTGGCATCGCTTAAAACAGAATGCCAACGGGCGACAACTAAAAGTGACGGTTCAGCGCCGTGTCCTGTTTCAGCAGGATGTTGTCGTGGAGTGGGAGCCAGTGAAGCCGATGGATTTCAGCATTAAACGGGTCTGGTTGTGTTTCAGTTAGCTGAACACTTCGTTTCCATTTTCATCCACCATTAGAGCGCTGATTCGTTCAAAGTCGCTGGAGAGTTTCCTTGTGATGCTCGTCTTTCACTGACAGGTGCAGTCCACTAGAGGACATTGCATGTGGAGAGGTAAACACCACAGGTACACACATACCCACGCACGTTCGGCGCGTACACACGCACGCACGCACGCACGCACGCACGCAAGGGGACCTGACAGGGCAAATGAAAACCATCTGCTTCCAAAGGGGACCTGACAGGACAGATGAAAACCATCTGCTTCCAAAGGGGTCCTGACAGGACAGATGAAAGCCATCTGCTTCCAAAGGGGACCTGACAGGGCAGATGAAAGCCATCTGCTTCCAAAGGGGACCTGACAGGGCAGATGAAAGCCATCTGCTTCCAGAGGGGACCTGACAGGGCAGATGAAAGCCATCTGCTTCCAGAGGGGACCTGACAGGGTAGATGAAAACCATCTGCTTCCAGAGGGGACCTGACAGGGTAGATGAAAACCATCTGCTTCCAGAGGGGACCTGACAGGGCAGATGAAAGCCATGTAGGCTCAAGCTATGGTGGATCAGAAACTAAGAAAGGGCGTAAATCTTTAAAAGTTTTAAGCAATACATCCGCCACACATGAACAAACGAATCAGAAGACAAAACACGACGCGTTTCGACCTCTCAGGTCTTCAGGCAAGATAAACAACACTTAGGACAACGAAAAAGAAGTACGAGCAAATACTTATCCCGTCAAATTCAGCGCAAGATGAGAGTTTAATGAAAACGAGGCGTTTCGACCTCGTAGGTCTTCTTCAGGCAAGATAGACCACATTCAACGCCCATCTTGCGCCGACTTAAAGAGGTCGAAACGCGTCGTGTTTTGTCTTGTGATTCGTTTGTTCATGTTTGGCGGATGCATTATGTAAACTTTTAAAGATTTGTTCAGATTTCCGCCTGCAGTCGCCTCACTGTGCAACTAAGAAGGGGTGTGTTTCTTTTCCCGGGAAAGACTCTGCTTTTGGAAACTCCTGCTTTGACTAGCTTTAAGACTATGGTAGCACGTGGGCGTGTCAGTTACAGATCAATATATGCATAGAGATAATAGGTGAGTGGTACTGAAAGAATGGTTTCCGACATGTATGAGAAGGTTTGGCGGGAATGGGAAGAAGCGATGAAGCCATGAAGAAGACAAAAAACACGTGGAAGGAGAGAGGAGAGAGAGAGAGAGAGAGAGAGAGAGAGAGAGAGAGAGAGAGAGAGAGATCAACATTTTAACCACCTTTGGTTGGTTTGGTCGTGCTGTGATCACTGATGACCGAAAGAAGAGTGAGCGCACGGCATTAAGCAAAGGAGGCGTGGATGAAGTATTGAGGGGTGTAAGCCGCCGATTTGTAAGCAGCGCCGATTTGTAAGGGGTAAAACTGCAGAACTGTCGAATAGGGCTCAGACAAAGAGTAATAACAACAGCAAGCTTTCTTCATCCCTAACCCAACAAATGTTTTATACTAGGCCAACATGGGGGGGGGGGGGGGAGGGGGGGGGGGGGGGGCAACTAACCCCCAACACATGAAGCATCACTCGGGCCGGCAAAGGAGAACAGGAGAAGATTGTATGAAGTCTGGCATCGCTTAAAACAGAATGCCAACGGGCGACAACTAAAAGTGACGGTTCAGCGCCGTGTCCTGTTTCAGCAGGATGTTGTCGTGGAGTGGGAGCCAGTGAAGCCGATGGATTTCAGCATTAAACGGGTTTGGTTGTGTTTCAGTTAGCTGAACACTTCGTTTCCATTTTCATCCACCATTACAGCGCTGATTCGTTCAAAGTCGCTGGAGAGTTTCCTTGTGATGCTCGTCTTTCACTGACAGGTGCAGTCCACTAGAGGACATTGCATGTGGAGAGGTAAACACCACAGGTACACACGTACCCACGCACGTTCGGCGCGTACACACGCACGCACGCACGCACGCACGCACGCACGCACGCACGCACGCACCCACGCACGCACGCACGCACGCACACACACACACACACACACACACATACATACGGACACACATACACGCGCGCGCGCGTGCGATTGTTCATGAGCTGTCAATTTTTCACACACACACACACACCAAAACACACACACACACACACACACACACACACACACACACACACACACACACACACACGCACGCACCCACGCACGCACGAACGAACGCACGCACGCACATCCTATAACTGTAGCTATGTTGCTCGTTACACAGTATGCTTACGCCTTCGTCTAGCCTATTTCTTATCCCTTTTAAACAAAACACTTGAGTTATATCATTCATTTATTGTTTCTGTTTGGAACAAACCTATCCATCCTATCATAGCAGCGAGAGAACAGTAAAATGTGTGTTCTGGCTCAACCGCTCTCAACTAGTTTCGAGCGGTTGACTCCAGAACACACATTTTACTGTTCTCTAATAATCCATCACACATTCTCTTTTAATAACCAAAAAATAACGACCCTACAAACAAACATACTGTGTAGGATTATCCGTTTTTAATACTAATTTACTAAACTTTTCAGATTTTAGTTTTTGCTTAATCCTATGTTTTTCCTGATCATTTTCAATAACATCATTTTCACGCAAACATTCATCAAATGCATCTCTGTCTTTCATGTGAAATAAAACTACAGTCTTTAACTGTTCTCTAAAGTCTTTTAAAACTGAGTTATATTTTTGGCATAAAATCCACACACTTATCCCAGCATGTCTTCCACTAAAGGCTAGTTTCGACAAAGTGTTTCTTTTTTTTAACTATGTCTCTTTCTGCTGAACAGTCATCTATAATAAATAGTGTCTGCGTTCCTTCAAACAATATAAAAAAGCGTTCTAGACACTCACTCAGTTTATTGCTAGGATTAACTAAAAATATGTTATCATCAGTCCATATAAACCTTCTATCATGATATGCTTTGTTCCATTTAAGTGTTGGACAGAAAACCACAATATGATCAAAATTATAACGATAAACTGTTTGTAACAGGTCGAGGATAAATATTGTTTTTCCACAACCAGTTTGTCCACAAATTAATGAACAATGAGGGGTTTTTGTCATAAAGTTTAACTGCTCCATAGTTTTATAACAGAACTTAATCTAATCCAGTTATTGTTTTTATCATGCTCTCTGTTAAAACTTGTTCAGTATAATAAAATCCTATAAGGTCTAAATGTGTAAGATTAATCCAATTTAGTTCTGTAAGATTGTTTCTATTTAGACTAATATTGATTTTGTTGCTTGTTGTTATTACCTTAATATCCTCACCATTGTTAAGAACGACGACGGTAACTTTAAGTTTTTCAACGTCTAAGTTTTGCCAGCTAATTAGAATTCCTTTTAGAAGGACGTCACTAACGCCCACAGCCCCATTCCTCTTCACATCTTTTAAGACAGAAATTTCAAATATCATTGTAAACGTGTCTCCTAATTTCATTTGCGGAACGAACTGTAATTTTGTAGAAGCATCCTTTAAAACTGTTTCTCTTCTGTGGAGGATGTACTGTTTATTCCCATACGGCTTTATTTCAATCTCTTTCCGACTATTGTCGTCTGGCATAAGACTTACATGTAAAGGGCCAGAGTTGAATGCTTTTCTGAAACTTTTTTGACGACTAAAAAATGTAAATGGGCTTATGAATTCAAATTTTATTTCCCATTCTAAATATGGTTCTAAGTGCCATTTAAGGTCAGGTTTTCGAACTATATTATATTCATACTGGCCAACATTATTTGCTTCTAGATTGCGCAGTTGTTCTAGTTTAGGAAACTTTTTGCTGTTGCTAACCTCTTTGCGTTTATAATCACCATCTTTAGTGTACTCAAAACCATACAAAGTGCCTATTTCACCATTCTGTTCAAAGTCCACAAACGTCTGCAAGGTCTTTTAATTCTAAAGTTATACACCTCACAGGCGCTAATGTAACTCCGGATTCTTCTGGTCCACGCGACATTTTTAGTACAGTTTATTATTTTATTTCCAAAACAATGTGCAGGTTATCACATTTTACGACTTTCCCCGTTTTGTCTTTGATCTTTATATTAAATGATCCGACCCTCCCACAAACTAATCTTTTAAACTGTAAATTAGGGAATTGTATAATTTCATAATCGCAATATGCAGCTTTCCCTGACGGCAGAGCTCTTAAAACAGTTGAGGGCCTTCCATCATATAAGTTTTCATCAGTGCTTAGCTCATCCAAATGAACATAGAGTAATGAATGTACTGCAAGATCGAGCAGACTTTCCCCCTCATAAGTAGTTTTGTTTGATGTAACAATAAATCTTTGAGCGTCCTGACTGTCAGTTGCAAAGCCTAACATTTTAGCTAGCTCGTTATCAAAATAGTAACTTGCTTCTTCAGGTTTGAATGTTAACATTGTTTTTAGATTTGCATTGTTAAGTTTGAGAGTAATGTCTAAGTTACTCATTGCTTCTTTTAGTGAGCAAAACCCGTAATAACCATCAGGTATTGTTAACAGGCTAACGTCGTTGCTTCCCCTTTCATATTTTTTAATCTTATTATTCCCCTTGGCTTCAGTTATATTAAACCATACAACTTTGTAGAATATTTCATGGAGCGCGACCATTTTGGTTCCGCAATCGTTATCAATAGCATGTTAAAGACGGAGGACGGTCTTGAGTTGTTATTGTTACAAACATTTTTTAAACGAAATAAAAATGAGCGCGTTTAAATATACTAAAGATGCAAAATATTCTGTAGGGCCGCACTACAATCCTAAAAATATAGCAACTGATACTCTTGACATTGCTGTGACCCAGACTGACACTTTTCATAAAAAGGTGAGTACTCCATTAAGCAGATATCTTAACCCCCCTATTTAAAAAAAACTACATCGCAAAAGTGTGGTTCAGTCATCCGATGCAGTTTTATCAGAACCAGTTAAACTTTGCCGTGTTTTGTGCATCAACTGGGTGTGGAGTGTCGTATGCTAATCATTTAAATCATCCTGATCCTTTGGTGAGGTCAGTGTATAGATTTCATTTTTATTACACCTTCAGACGTATTTTGACTGAACTGCAAGCGCCATTACCGAATGACAAAACGTTTAATCCATTCAGCAACCGAATAGACATGAAGGCTTTTGAAAGATCTGTAACGAATTCAATATTAATGTTAAGACAGACTTTAGACAAAGATTGGACTTAACATCATGGCTTAGGCCCGTTTAACCAAAGTTAGGGGCTTAAAAAAAAAAGGGGGGGGGGGGCCTTTCTTTTTCGAGCCTTTTAAATTTTTTCCGAAAAGGGCCCAACCTTTTTTATTTCCCCAAAACCCCTTTTTTTTTTTTTTTAAAAAAAAAAAAAAAAAAGTTTTTTTTTAATAAAAAAATTTTTTTTTTTTCAATTTTTTTTTTTTTTTGTTTGGGGGGGGGGGGGGGGGGGGGGGGGGGGGGGGGGGGGGGGGTTTTTTTTTTTTTTTTTTTTTTTTTTTTTTTTTTTTTTTTTTTTTTTTTTTTTTTTTTTTTTTTTTTTTTTTTTTTTTTTTTTTTTTTTTTTTTTTTTTTTTTTTTTTTGGGGAAAAAAAAAAAATTTTTTTTTTTTTTAATTTTATCCCTTTTTCCGCAAAGGAAGAAAACAGGTTAAAAGTTTTTAAACCCGGTTAAATTTTTTTCCAGCGGTAAAGGGGAAACCCTTTTAAAATTCCCCTAAAACCCCCCTTTCCCACATCTTTTAAGACCAAAAAAAATTTTTAAACCCCCTTTGCCCAAACATTTGGGAAAAAGAAATTTTTAAACAATTTTAAAACTTTTCCCTTTTTGGGGGGTTTTCTTTAACCCAAAAGGGGTTTTTATTTTAAATTCTCTTTCCAAAACATTCTCTTGGCTTTTGCTTTTTTAAAAAGGGGGCCTTTTTTAATTGAAAGCTTTTCTGAAATTTTTTTGCATAAAAAAAATTAAAGGGGCCTTATAAATTTTCAAAATTTTTTTTTTAAAATGTTTTTTGGTGCCATTTAAGGTGGTTTGCTTTTAAAAAATATGGGCAACATTATTTTTCAGTTGGCTGGTTTTTTTAAAATTTTTCTGTCCAAAAAACCTCTTGGTACGTTTTTAAATTTTAAAAAACCCCTTTATGATAAAATTAAACCATAAAAGCTTTTTACCAATTTTTTTTTTTCCAAAATTTTCCAAAAATTTGAAAAAAGGGGTTTTTTTTAAAATTTTATTCCCCCAAGGGAAAAAGCAATTTTCCGGATTTTTTTTTTCCAGGCCTTTTTAAAATTTCAGTTTAAAAAAATTATTTTAAATTTAAAAACCAATGTGCAAGGTTTTTTTCCCAAATTTTAGACTTTTGTTTTGGGTTTTGTTTTTTTATTAAAATTTGATCCCCCCCCACTAATTTTTTAAAACTTAAAATTTGGGGCCAAATTGTTTTATTTATAAGCAAAAACCCCGTTTCCCTTCAACCTTTTTTAAAGGGCAGTTTCCTTATCTTTAAAGTTCCCCTAATTTATTTCAAAAAAATGAGTAAGAAGCTCCAAAAACGGCACCCCCCTTGGGGGTTATTTTTTTATGGCTTATAAATCTTTTAAAGGGTCGGGGGTTAAGTTTAAAAAGGGGCCTAACTTTTCAAAACTTTTTAAAAAAAAAATGAAAATTGGCTTTTTTAAAATTTTGAATTTAAATTTGTTTTAGGTTTTTTGGCATTTGAATTTAGATTATAGGGCCAAATTTATTTTTTCAATTGCCTTTTCTTTTGGGTTTTGGGCAAAACCCTTTTAATAACCAAAAGGTTTGGTAAAAAAAAGGCCCTTGCCCCTTCTTTCCCCTTTCATTTTTTAATAAAAAGTTTTTCCCCGGCTTAGAAAAAAATTAAATTTTCCGGAAATTTTTCTGGACCGCCCTTTTTGGGTTTCCGAAAAAAAAAAACTTTTCGTTAAAATTTTAGCTTTCCCCTTTTGGGGCGGTTTTTTAATTGTTTTTGTATAACAAACATTTTTTTAAAAGGGAATTTTGGGGAAATAGGGTTTTAAAATTCCAAAAGAATAAAAAATTTTTCCCCTGAGGGGCCCCTTTTTAAAAAATTTTAAAAAAAATTTTTAAAAGCAATTTTGATACTTTTGGAATTGGGGTATAAAGATGAAAATTTTTCCCCCCCCAAATTAAAAAAGGGAGTTTTTTAAGAACAAAATTTTTAACCCCCCTATTAAAAAAGCCTAACCAAAAGTTGGGTTATAAAATTAAATTGCTTTTTCGGGGCCCTTTTAAACTTTGGTTTTTTTTTTTTCTTGGGTTTTTTGGATTTGTCTTTATCTTGTTTTTTTTAAATAAAAAATCCTGGATTTTTGGTAAGTCGTTCGTTTTCATTTTTTTAACCTTTTATTTCTGGTTTCAGGTTTAAAACCAAAGACAAACTTTTAAATTTTTCAGGAACCCCCATTTTGGCTTGGGGCTTTTAAAGGTTTGACGGAACCCCTTATTAATTTTGTTAAAACAGGTTTAAAAAAAAAAATTGGCCTTAAAATTTTTTTAAGGCACCCCAAAAAGGTTGGGGGCCCACAAAAGTAAAATATGAACGGGAACCACCTTAACATTTTTTTTTTGGGGCCCCGGGCGTTTTCATCGGGGTCCCTTTAAGAGCAAAGCTTTTAAAAAAACAATGAAAATGGGAAAACCTTTATCTTTAAAAACCATTAAAATTTGGGGGTTTTCTCAAGGGGCGGGGAATGAAACATTTAAAAACCTTTTCCTTTTTGGGTTGTTTGGGTTTCCAAAAAACCCATAAGGTTTTTTTTCGAACCCCTTTTTCCGCTTTTAAAAAATTTTTTTCCCCCTTTTTTCCTTCTTCTTTCTTTTTTTTTTAAAGAAAATTTTAGACGTTTTTTTTTCTTTTCCCCCTTCAAAAAATTTGTTCCCCTTTTTTTTTTTACGGTTTTTTTTCGTTTTTTGCGGTTTTTTTCCGATTTTTTCTTTTTTTTTGGGGGCCTTTTTGGGGGAAAAAAAGGGAATTTTTTTTTTCTTTTTTTTTCTTGGGGGTTTTTCCTTTTTTTTTCCCCGAGACAAAATGATTTTTTCTACTGGTTTTTGGAAAAAAACAAACTTGGGAAAAATTTAGAGGACCCCATTAATTCTACAGTTGATTTATTCAATTTTAAAAAGGTACCAAAATGTTTTCCAATACCAAGATCAAAAAGTAGATTTTGGCGGTTGCACTGGTTTAACATGAACCCTTCTGACCTCAGACTCCGGGAAAGGGGTAAAATAAAAACTACAAAATAAAATTTCCTTTTGGCGGGCAATGAACAAAGGGTTTTGGGGGAAAAACGACAAAAATTTTGGGCCAGAAATATAAAAAACAAAAAAAAAAAACACCCCCCCCAAATTTAAAGCCCCATCCAACCCCAACCCCCAAAAGGGCCAAAGCCCGTTAAAATTTAAAAGGGAATGCCCCGGAAATAAAAAGAACACCCAAGGGTTTTTGGGTTTTAATGGCTAGGATTACTTTGGTCTTTATCTTACTAAATATTAACCCAACTTTTAAAAGGAACAAACCCCCAAATTTGCCGGCCAAAAACCCAAACTTTTTTTGCTTGCAGTAGACAAAAGCCAGTAACGATACTCCCTTTAAAAACCGGAAAAGTCTTTTGTTTTTTACCACAAAATTTTTTTTAAATAAACCGCAAGATAATCAAAGCTTTTTTTTTACCCAGGGATTTATCGGGGAATGGGATGGGGGCGGGGGAATTTTCCCCTCCCCACCGCCTTTTAATACCCATCACCATTTATTTAAATTGCAAATCCTAACCCAGTTATAACGCTTGCTAAGGGAAAACCCTTTGGTCTCTAAACATTTGTTTTTTTTTTTGCTAGCTTTGTGCCCTTATAAAAAAAATTTTTTTTGGATTGTTTCTTTTTTTTGTTCATTTGGGTTTTGGGGAATTCTTTTCGGTTAATAACAACACTTTCTAGTTTTTGGAATCTTTGTTTTTAAATTTTTCATTTTATTTTTGGTTCTTTTTTTTTAAACATCACCCCTTTAAAGTTTGGCCCCGTAGCCTCAGGGGGTTTTTTTTCTTCTTTTTCTATATGCTCTTTTTAGTTCAGTCTTTTTTTGCTAATTTTGTTTAAAAATTTCCCTCTCTGATGGTTTTTAAAGCAGGGTAAAGGGTTTTTTAATTCTTTTATGGGGCCGCCTGTTTTTTGCGGGGCGGGGCCGGGGGAAATCTTTAATTTTTTTTGCTTTTTTCTTTTCTTCAGTGATTTTCTGTTTTTTGTATTTTTTCCCGTCCCTTTTTGGATTAAATCTTTTGGGCTGGGGGTTTGGTTTTGGGTTACTTTGGGGGGTTTTGTGGGCCCCTTTTGACTTTAGAAAACTTTCCCCTTTTTAATTTTTGGGGGGTTTTGGGAAAAGCCAAGGGGATTTTGGTTTTTCCCTTAAGTTTTTTGAAAAATACTAAATCCTACAAAACTTTGATGAGTCTGGGTTATCTGTAAGCGGAAAACTTTTTTCCCTTTTCTTTTTTAAAATTACTAATGGTTTTCTTTTGTTAAAACTTGGGGTTTAAAAAATTTCGGGGGGTTTTTTTTGTTTAAAATTTTTGGTAAAATAACTCCCCCAAATTTTTCTGTTAATTCACGCCCCCCCAATTAGAAGGAGCGGGGCTGTGTTTAAAGGGGGGCCTTTCACCCAATGTGGGCTTCCCCAAGGACCCCAAAAATTATAATTTTTTCACCCCTTTTTCCCTTTGCCTTTTTTTAAATAATTAACTTTTTTTTTTGTTTAAAAAAAATTTGTCCCAATATATGGCTCAAATTCTTGACCCGCAAAAAGAAGACTGAAAAAAACCCGGGCGTGAAGGGAAATAAGGGAAAATGGGCTTTTCCCAAAAAAACCTCTCCCCTATTGATGCGATAAAATTCTTCCGTTAGATTTCCAGACCTGGGAAGGGGAGGGTTTTTGATTTTGCCGGGCTCTCACGGCTTATTTTCAAAATAGAACTCGCTTAAAACAACACCCCCAAAACCCAGAACAGTTGTCCAGTTTTTGGGGGCGGCTTCTTTAAAGGGAAAAATTTCTTAAAACCTTGAGGGGAAAAAGTATTTTTTTTGGGCACAATGCAGACATATTTTTAACCTATTCGGATCAAAGGCAAAACCGCGAATAAAAGGGAAGATTTGGGGTTTAAAGGGAAAATGGGAAAATGAAAAAGGGCACAAAAAAATTAGAAAAAGGGCGCCCAAACCCCGCCTCGGGTGTTTAAAACCCCAACAAAAAGGCTTTAGTGTAATTTTGGCTTTTGGAATCGCTTTTCCATTTCCCTAATTTTGGGGGGTTTGGTTAAAAAGGGCGCATGCGCCAAACTTTCAATATTAAAAAGATTTGGGTTACGAACAAAATTTTAAGAAAAACAAACGGGGTTACCCAGTTTTAAAACAGCCCCGAAGCAAAGTACCCCATTTCTAAACATCTCGTTAAGTTTAAATGTTGTTAAAAAGATAATTTGGGAAAGGCTGTTTGAGAACAATAGGGCCCAAAATTTAGTAATTATTACGAAAACGGGGCCCCATCTTTCAACATATCCTTTAAACGAGGGAAGGCGCTATAGGGAAATTTTTTAATCTTAGTGTCGCAGAAAAATTTCGTTTAAAGGAAATTTTATTGCTGTTTAAAGATAAAGAACCTTCGCAAGAGCAAGTGAAAAGTTTTTTAACCAAAAAAATAACGAAAGTGCAAGAACAATTGATGGTATTTCCCTAACCAAATCTACGCTAGCGGGTTTAAAACCTTATCTCTTTTTGCGAAAAAGAAAATTTTTGGGGGGGTTTGGGGGGGGTTGGAATCCAACGCAGACCTTGCGTCAAAAGAAAAAACCTTCACATTTTTAGGCTTGATGATTTTTTAACATAAAATAGGTTTTTGGGTTTGGGAACCAAAGGGTAAAAACAGGGGGAAAAATCATTCATGGAATTGGGAGAAGGGTTTAAAGACGTAAACTTTCAAAATTGAAAAAGAAAAAGAACCCGTTTAAACCGCTTAATGTACTTTTTTTTTTATTAATTGATGCACAGCTGAATTTGAAAAAAAAAAAATTAAAAGATACGGGAATACTTTTTTTATTTTTTTTTTTTTAAAAAAGAAATGCCCTGTTCAAGTTTTATTTCCCAAAAGTGCCTACAGCACCCGGGGTCGCCAAGAAAAAAGAAAGTAGAAACCCCCGGCATAAAAAAAACCTTTAGATTAACCAACAATTACACAAAAAGCAACAAAAACTAGAGCAGGACCCTTTTTAAAACCCCAGCAAAGCCAAAAGGGGAAGGGATTCTGCGCCTTTTAAAGCGGGTTTCATATGGGTTTTTAAATGGAGCATCGACTATAAGGGCCCCCATCGGCAGGGGAAAAGGGGTTGGGCTCCCTTTGCAACCGGGGATAGGGGTACCCGCGGGTTTAAACCCCTAAAAGGGGGTTTGTTTTTTAGCTTTTTGGCCTGTGTTTATTTGCTGTAGGGGCGGCCAGCAAAAAAAAAAATAAACCTCCCAAAACACACGCTAAGGGGGAACTGATAACACTAAACTTAGTTCCTTCAAACTTTATTTTAAAAAAAGGGACTCTGACTCAAACACCCCGGTTTAAGTTTTTAATCGTTTACAGGGGCCCCCTTTTGATGACTACAAAAGACAAAATTTTGATCTTTAAAGAAAGGCGAGGAAAAAAGTTTTTTTTTCAAAAAAACCAAACCCGAGCAGAAAAAAGGGAAAGTTTAAAAAAAAAAAAACGAAACAAAAAAACTCTGTTCTAAACAGCTTTTCCCTTAAAAAACGCCAAAGGTGTTTTTTTTACTTTTGTTTAGAGTTAAAACCAAAAGACCAACGAAAAATTGATTATTTTTTTTTTTTGGGTTTAAATAAATTTTTGAGTTAGAAAAAAAACTCAGCAGGATAAGATATAGGGAAGGCCCCGACGAATTTTTTTGAAGCAATGAAAAAAATTTTCAAGGCACTATTTTTTTTTGATTTTTTGAAGGGCAAATTTACCAGCAAAGTACAGGCAAGTGTTGGGATCAAATTTTTCCCCCTTCCGGGGGAAACTAAAAAAAAGAAAACCCCCAGTTAAAGTTAAAGTTACTGTTTTTAAAACGACTTTTATAACAATTTAAAAGAAGAAAATCTAGAATTTGGGTCTCAATAAACAACAGAATTCTTTTTTTTAATTTAAAGGGGCTTAAAAACCCGGGGTTTGGGGAACCAAATGCTTTACACAGTTTTGAGGGGGCCCCTGAAGAAAACCAAAATGAGGGGCCTGGTTTTGGGCAAAGGGGGAAGTCCTAGAGATCAGATTAAAAAAGGGCTAAAATATGGGCCCGGGGGTTTAGGCAAGGCCCAAATTCCCGCCCCCCCCGCATTTTTTCCAAAAAAAGGGGCAGTTTTAAACAACAAAAAACAGCAACAAAAATTTTTTTTGGTGCGTTTTCGCCCAAAGGGTGCATTACGGGCCGCAAAAAAACCGGGAGAGAGGTTTTCTAACAAAAACCCCCTACATCAATTGGGTCTTAACTTTTTGTGGAATATTTTTTTCCTGTTGGGGATAGACCCCCTTGATCAGTTTGAAGAACAAAACAAACCAATAAAAGGTTAAAATCTAAACTTGGGGTGAGGAAACAAACTAATGCCTATTTTAAAATGTCTAAAAACAGCCCAACCCAAATTTTCCCAACCCAGACAAAAATCATGGTTGGGTTACTCTGATGTTTTCACCAGCCCGGGGGGACCAAAATTACACATTGATTAAAGCAAAAAGGAAAAGGGTTATTGGGCATCTACAAAAAAATTTGGGAAAAAAGAAATTTTGCAGAAAAAGTTTAACAAGAAATTCCCTCTGCTCCCAAACCCGAGCGAACAAAAAACAGGGATCGGGGCCCCCTTTTACTGGGAATACAGAACTAAAAAAAGCCCCCAAAACCGGGCTAAAGTTTTAGTTTTTTTTAAAAAACCCGGGGAAAAAAATGCAAAATTCTCCATATGGTTTTTTACGCAACTTTGAAACACTCATTTTTCCTTTTGAAGGGGGCCCCGGGCCCCCCCAAAAACTTCGAAAAACAGTTTAATGATAACCCTCAGATTTGTTCATTTTTCCTTCTTATTGTTAAAGGGCCCGGGTGGCCCTTTATTCAACCCCAGAATTTTACAGAGGACCAGATCGGCTAGAAAATTTTTTTCAGCGGGATGCAGCAAAATGGGTAATGGGTTTTTAAAAATCTTAATTTTCTGAAATCAAGGGGCGCCTGAAGATCAACAACTGTATGACCAGCCACACATTGGTTTGGAATTTTTGGTTTAGAACTCAGTTTAGGAAAAACCCAAACCAACAGGGGGCCTTGGCGGCCAGCGGGTAAAAAGGGCCCATTTTCCCCTTTTGTGGAAAGTTTCAGAGGGGCAGGCACAACAACTTTCAATCCCTTTAACTAAAGTTTGGGAAACCCAAAAACCCCGGGGAAAATGCCCGGATTCCCTTTTATAATTGCGGGGGTTTCGACTTCTTTTTATAAAAGAAAGCGTGGGGGTGCCCCCAGGGGGTCATTTATCGGGACAGTCATCCAAAAAAATTTCAATGGTTTTACTTTTTAAAAAACAAGGGCCCTTTTTTTGAACCTTTTGGGAGCACCCTGATGGGATCATTAGAGTCGCTGGCTTGCCTTAAAATTTCCCGCCCCAAAAACGGAAAAAATATTTTTTACCCCCAAACCCCCGTTAGAAAGGGCTTTTCCCTTAGGGGTACATGAAAAATTTGGGGAAAGGGGTTTGGGGTGAAATCACTTCCTCCCAAAAGGCGGGGTTTTTCTAGTCTCAGAGGAAAAAGGAAAAAGGATTCGATTTCCACATGTAAAAATTTCGGGGCAAAGTTTGATTGTAAAAAGATGGGGGACTATCATGAATTCCTACTTAATGGGAGAAAGAAATTTTGGTTTTGGGGGGCGTCCCTTTTAAAAAAACAGAAAGACCTTTTATTTTGGAAAAATTATAGCCCGGATCCCGCGGGATTACAATTTCTGCGGCCCCGGATTTAGTTGGGAATTTCTTTCTTAAAGATTTACGGAGACAGGGGGGGTTTATGTTGGGCCTGCCCAAAGTTCAGATTTATTGAAAACGGATGCCCGGGGGGAAATTTGTTTGGGGGGGCACCATTACTGTAAAACAAACAACAAATACTTGGACGACTATGATCCAAATAAAAGGTCTTAAAATATCTTTTGTAATTTTGAGGGAAACAATTTTTTGGTTGGGGAAAGGCCAATTTCCTTCCCCTACGCAACTTAAAAAGGACACAAGCAATTCCCAAAAATATTCAAAAAAGGATTAAAAGTGGTTTTCAGTTTTTTCGGGCCGGGGCAACGCGGGATACATTTTAGAAGGTTGACTTAAAAATATCCTCATGAATCCCTGGCCCGCATAAACTATCCATTTGGGAGCAGAAAATCTAAAGATGAATCCCAAAAGAACCGCCCCAAAATTGTGCCAAACTTCGGGGCAAAAAAAATTTTGGGCGGGCATTACTGACTTTTACAATTTTATTTTAAAACTTTGGGTTTAAAATTAAAAGCCGTTCATGTATTAAATTCTTTTGGGTCAAGAACATTCATGAATCCATACAACATGAAGAACATGATCTCAGAACAAAAACACAATGGCTTCAGAAAAAAACTTTTTCAAGCTGTAACAACAGCTTTTCCCGGAAAAACTAGGAGAAATCCCCACAAGGGGCAAAAATGTTAGATTAAAGGGGGGGGGGGTTTCCAAAAAAGAACGAACAATTTAAACTGACTTCCAAAACCCAAATTTTCAGGGCTTTTTAGAAGATTTCTTTACCAGCTTTTTTGGGTTTTTGATGAAAAAAAAAGAAAGTCAAAAATTTGGGCAAAACCCTTTTATTTATTGGGGTTTTCCGTTTTAGGGAAATTTCAAAGCTTTTGATGTTTTTGAATTTCTTTTTTGACTATTTAAACCCCCGTACCTAGTCCAGGTACTTTACACAGATAAATAGGGTTTTTTTTATAAATTTTTCCCTTTCTGAAGACATCATAAAGAATGGAATTAGCAAAACTAAAGGGGCGGGGCGGATGGGGACGGGCACTTCCGGGTTATCCTAAAGATTCGCCTTTCAATTTTATTACAATTTAAAAAGGTTTTTTGGAAAAGGGAAAGGGTGAATTATCTGGAAAGGTTATTAAGGGTTATTGGGGTTTTTGTAGAAAAAAGGGACAGAAATTTTGACCCCGGAGGGGGAAAAATTAAGGGAAAACAAAAGGGAAAATTTCCCCCAGTGTTTTGCAGGTTTAAACATATCAAAAGAAAACTTTTTTCCCCAAAGAAGGGGGTTTAACAAATTTTAAAATTTTTCCCCCCTCTGAATACGGGAAAAGGAAATTTTAATCCCCCCAAGAGAAAATGGCAAAAGGTTTGAAAACCCAAAGGGGGTATCAAAATTAAAAAATTTGGGAAAAAACCAAAAAGTTGGTTTTTTCCCAATTTTCAATTTAAAAAGGGGAAACGGGAGAACCGGTCAATTTTTTAAATTAAAAGGGGTGTGTCTGGCAGGGTTTTTCAAAAACTTCCTTTCACAAAAATTTTGAAAGGAGGGTTTTTTTGGCATTTGGGGATATAACAAAAAAAGGGCGGTTATTTTTTAAATTTTTTTTTTAAAAAATTTAAAAACGGATTAACACCCCAAAACCGTGAAAAACCGGTTTCCCTGGGGGCCCCAAAATGCCCTTCGTTTTTTTGGGAAATAAAGGTTTTTTAAATTTTTATCAACCAAGGTAAAAAAATTAAATATTTAGGGGCCTCCTTAGGGCCAACAAAAGGTTTTTTTATTCTTTTCTTTTTTACCCCTTTTAAAAACTTCATTTTTCAATTTCCGCCCAAAAAAAGGGGGGCAGTTTGCCCCAAAAATTTGGCTCAAAATTTCAATCACCTCTGTGGGTAAAAAAGGTTTTTTTAAAAAGGCTTTTCCCCAAAAAATTGTTTGGGAAAAAGTTTCAAACCAAAAGGTGTGGAAAACCTGTGGTCCCGGGGAATTTCCTCTTTTAATGGAATCTAATGGGGGTTTTTTTTGTTCAACTTAAATTTAAATTCTTTTTACAAAACCCTTTTATGTCAAGGATAAATAAAACGGGCCCCCGTTTGGATTCCCCTTTGTTTCCACAAAAAAAGGCCAAACCCAAAAAGGGAAAATTTTTTTGTTAAGGTTCCCCGCAACTTTTATTGGGTTGTCTTTTGAGGCGTTACTTTTTCGTTAAATTTTTCCCTGATTAAAATTTTTGGGCCAAATTTTAGGGGGGTTTTGTTTAGTTTTTTCAAAATTGGGTTTTTATTCGTGTAGGGGAGGAAAAAATTTTCCCAAAAACGTTGTTTTTAAAGGGGGAAAACCAAACCTTGTGTTTGTTAACCCCCAATCCCCCTTTTTGGCTTAGGTTTTTTTGTTTTGGGGGGTTAAAATTTTTTTCCAATACCTTTTGGGGGGGGAAAATTAAGGGGTTTTTTATTCAGTTTATGGCAAAAAATGCAACAGCATAAAACAAAAATCGGGGAAATTTTTTGGCATCTTTTTTGGGGTTTTTTGATGGTTTAAAGTTCTTTTTGGGGGGCAATGTTCATTTGGGTTTGTTGGGTTATGATTTTCTTTATTGTTTCAAAAAAATGGGTCTCGTGCCTCCCGTTTTTTCCCGTGTTTTTTTAATAAATTCCTTGCTAATTTTCCCCTGCTGTTCTTTCCTTTTTGTTTGCCGTTTTTCCTTTTCCCAAACCGGGGTTGGTGTTTTTCCTTTTTTTTCGCCTGTTCCGAACAAAAAAACCAAAAAATTTCCCAAACAAGGATTCCCACGGACCCATTATAAATTTTGGTTTGGGGGGGGAATGCTTTTATTTTTTTTAAAAAGTATTTTTTTTAATTTTTAAAAAAATTTTCTCGGGGTTTTTTTTTGGTTTTTTAATTTAAAAAACTTCGTTGCAAATTTGGGTTTTAAAAAAGGGGAAACTTTTGCTGAATCCCCCAAGCTTGTTTGCCGATTTTGCCGGGTTTATTTTAAAAGGGTTTTTTCCCAAAAACAAGGGATTTCCCCCCCCTCGACCTCCAAAAACAGAAAAATTTTTTTTTAAAGGTTTTTTACAAGTTTTTTCTCTAAATTTTTTAAAAAAATTTTAAAAATTAATAAAAAAAAGGAAAGGGGAGAAACCCCAAAGGGCAAATTTTCCAAAACCCTTTAATTTTTAATGGACCCCAAAATTGATTAACAAGCCCCATTATGCAAAAAAAAAAGGCGACTTTTGTTGGGGGGAGTAAAAAAAAAAAAGTTTTAAAAAATGAAACCAGCTTAAAATTTAGGGTTAACCAAATTTCCGCAAATGACATTTATAAAGGTTTCCCCAAAAAGGTATTTTTTGGGGGCGGTGGGGTCGGAAGGGGAATGGTGAAAGGCAACGTTGGGCCCCAAACTTTTAAAATTTTAAAAACTAAAAACTTGGGCAAGGGTTAAAAATAAACTTCCTTGGTTTTGAACAAAAACATAGTAGGGGTTTTGCTTCCCCGTTTTAAACAAAATTTTATTAGAGTTCCAGAAACCAAAACTTGGGTTTAAAAGGGATTTTGGTAACATTGTTATCGCCGGAATCAGGGATAATTTAAATTTTTTTTCAATAGATTTTTTTTCCCTTTAAAAATGAACGAGCGGAAAAACAGAGAATCAAAACATTGAATCAGAAACACTGGGGTCAGGGAAATATGACAAGGAAAAACTAAACATTTCCCGGGGGTGTTGCGCAAAAAAGAGTTTGCAGAGTTAAAAAAAAAGAAAAAATTAAAAGTTACAATCACAGAATATAAAATCCTAATGAAAAAATAAAAGCCAAAACCAAATTGATTCAATGCCAGCTCCAGAACAAGAACAAGTTAATTCAAGGGCACCAAAGTCTTCATGAATATTGAACTTAAAACTGTTGCCATTTTTGGCCCTTGCTGCTGTTGGGGCGGTTATTACGGTTATAAAATATATAAAGAATGGCGACAAAAACAAAAGCAGTCAAAAAAATCTGAACCACTAAATACAGAAAAGAGAACAGCACGCCAGCACCGCCAACAACAAAAAATCATTTTCATCCATTTCAAATGGAATAATATTTTTAATAAAAATAGATCATGGCGGATTTTATTTGTTTAAAATGATGAAGTCAATAAATAAAGACATGGAGTCTATAAAAGACATTTCCATAGACCAGAATTGTAATCAAGCGGGTTGCTTAGGATGTAAGAACTTCATTAAGATCTATGCTGACCGATCTCACACCAAGGGCGTTAAGCAAGACATCCTCAACGATGACGCGTTTTTTGAGGCGTTGTGTACTATATTAGACATCTACTATTTAAGATAAAAACATAAATTGTTTTTTTCATAATTATAAGATAACTTGAATAAGACTTAGTTGTACTTAAAGGACGACTTAATTACAATCTTGAGGTAACTTAATTAAGAACTTAATTAAAACTTAATCAAGAACTTATTAAGAACTTGAAGTAACTTAATTAAAAACTTAATTAAGAACTTAATTAACGAACTTGAGGATGACTTAAGTAAGAACTTAGAAGTGACTTGAGTGTGTGCATGCGTGGGTGGGGTGGGTAGGGTGGGGTGGGGGGGTGTGCATGCGCGCACCTTTGATTATTTATAAGAAACAGATGTTCAGAATATAATAATAGTTATTATCAGTAAAACAACAAAACAACAACAATAACAGCACACACGCACAAACATTAAAAATAGGGAAGTGCTTGCATAGGGAAATGTAAAAGGATTTTATGGTTTGCGGCTGCCAGTCTCTCTGTCAACTGAAGATTTTTTCAAAGCGGGCCCCCAAGTGCATTTATCAAAAGCTTGATTTAATAAAAAAAAAAAGAACC
>JAFLJL010008868.1:0-36174 GCA_018398815.1 Conus ventricosus
TTAGAAGGTTTTGTCCCGGAAAGGACACCTGGAATTTAACAGGCTTTGCAATTTAATCTAGTATTGTCGTGTTCAGTGGGTGGACTTGAAGAATTTCGTGTCCTGGAACTCTGGAATAGTGGCTGAAATAGTCCAGTTTGTTTCTTTATTAAATGCTGAGAGACAGAGGTGTTCGTTATTACAGGTTGTAGAGGGACAGGGAAATGGTCACTTCCGTGCAGATCGTCATGGACAGACCATCATAGTCCAGGACCAGCGAGGGGTCACAAATCGACAAATCTAAACACGAAAGTGAACCTGGGGGAAGAAGGGAGGTAAGTTGCAGATCCGTCGTTCAGACAACACAAATCCAAATCGAAAGGACATCCTCAATCAGCAGACTCTGGATGACGAATGGTATCCCCCAAAGAGGGTTGTGACCGTTAAAGTACCCACAGCAAAAAAGGTCGAGGGAGGTTCCTCTATCAGACTGACAAGGTCCTGACGACAAACCGGGAAAAGAAGGTGAGAGATAAATAGAACAGATTGTCACAGTCTTGTGGAGTGTGACTCTCGCAGCTACAGCCTGAAGGGAGGTAGACAGAGGACGGAATATACAACAAAGTTTTGTGTAGGAGAAGGGCAACACCCCCCGGGACAGTCCCAAGTGGATGGTTGTGCAGGTTTCGAAAGAATTATTAAAGCCAGAAAGAGTAAAGGTCTTCTGGCTTTGAATTTGAGTTCTTGAAGAGCCACGACAGAAGGTTTTAGAGACTGACACAGAAGCTGCAGTCCTCGAAGTTGGAATTTAGACCACGGATATTCCAATGGAATATTGTATTTTCCATGGTGCAGAGGGCGAAAAGGAGAGAGATCAGGTCATCTCCTCCTCAAATCTGCTGCTAAAGCTGTAAATTTGTTGCTTATTTCACTGGACTATCTGCAGACCTGCTGGCAGACTTGCCAACAGGTGAAGTAGGTCTGGGTTTGGGAGACGGTGGAGGTTTCTTCCCTTTCTCCCCCATCTCCACACTGGGTTGAACTCCTTGCCCGCATGGGCATGGACAGAGGAGTTCGAGGTCGGGGTTTAAAATAAGATAATGTTGCTTATAGCCCAGCCGACCCCAAAGGGCCACTTCAGGGCTGTCACAGGTTAAAATCAACCCACCAGTCTAAAAAAAAAAAAAAAAAAAAAAAAAATAAAAAAAAAAAAAAAAAAAAAAAAAAAAAAAAAAAACAACTTTCCAAACCTTGTTAAATGACATTTGTCCCCAAAAAGCACCAGAAACTCCGCCAAAAAATCTTTCAGCCGTTTTTAAAAAAAATCTTTAAATAGATAAAAAATGTTAATCTCTCTCAAAACTCAAGGATCCGTCAGGCGGGCAAACCCTGAACAGGATCTTCATGGACTCCGCCGGTAAAATGTTTGTGTCTCACATCGTGGCCAAGTCCCAACACTCTAAAAGTACATGTTTCATTGTGAGTGGCGCATGACATGGAATGCACCACGGAGCTTCTTCCCCTCCTTAAAAGGTAAGCATGGGTAAAATACGAATGGCCGGTGTGCAGCCGGCACAGAAACGTTTCTCTTTACGACCTCCGATGTGGATGGGAGGAAGTCCTTAAGGTTTGGACGGATCTGAAAGAGTTTGTTACTCGTCTGTGTGTTCCAATCCTCCTGCCAGAGGTCTCTCACATAATCGTTAATTTTGGGTTTCACATCTGAGCAGGGGATATAAGTGTTGGACAGTTTCTCTCTTGTGGCGTTCTTGGCTAAACGATCAACCATTTCGTTCCGCCGATGCCAACATGGCCAGGAACCCAAGCAAGAGTAATGTTGTAACCGTCCGCCTTCAACTTGCTAAAAAGTTCAAAAAAAGTAAAAGTTCTGGATGCTGAAGGTTGCGGCCAGCTATGGCCTCCAAAGCTGACAGCGAATCCGACAGAACCAGAAAGTCCCTCCTCGAAGAATGGGAGATTATCTTCAAAGCCAGTACTAGAGCAGTAAGTTCAGCAGAATAGACAGAAGCATCTGAATGAATATGTTCAACAATATCTGAGAAGGAGCCCAGGGCAGTAGGCTGCACAGGCCACTCCATCCTCAGACTTGGAACCGTCAGTGAAAACTTTTTGATAGGATGGGAATTTGGAACAGAGCTCGGCATACAAAGCCTTGTACGCCAGAGAGCTGGTAGACTCCTTACGGAAAGCTGCGAGATCAAAACGAATCTCTGGTGTGAAAAAGGTCCATGGAGGTTGATCCGGAAACTTGGAAAAATCGGAAACTACTCCCAGGTCTATACCTGCATTCCGCACGTGAGGCTGCATACGAAGCCCAAACGGCGGAATACATTTCGGGTTTGTTTCAAACTTACTTTGGAACGGAGGGTCAAAAACACAGTCTAAGCAGGATTCTGTGGTTCCGAGAACAGTCGGATATAATAATTCAAAGACAGTTTCAGCCCGGGGATTTTTAACAGTGAAGGTTCACCTTTCCCCTGGTAAGGGGTGGACACAAGGGGGGGGGGGGAAAGTCCCAAAAAAGCGGAAGCCCTTTTGGTGGTTAGGGTTCCCAAAAGTTTGAGGTAAGTTGATCTTGCGGGCCGTACCCCAGCACAACCCTTTGTCCGTTTTTTTGAACGGCCAGGGCTCGGAAAAGGGGGCAACAAAGTTTTCTTATTTAGCGCCCCAGTCGGTGTGTGCTCGACCCCCAGAAAAATTCAGTGGGTTTTTGGAAACAGTTTTTAGGTTTTTAATATGGGGTGAGAAAATTAAGGTTTTTTTGGGCAAAAAAAAAAATTTCCCAGAAAAATTTTGGGCCCCTTTAACAGGGGGAATGGGAGATTTTTTTTACTTGAAGTTCCGGATTGGAAAAAAAATGACGGAAATTATGGGGGGGGGAATACACTTTGGGTTTTTTTGCAAGGGAAAGGTGAAAAGTTTCATCCGCCCACCCCATGGATTTTTATTACGCAAAACGGAGCCCGCGTGGACAAATCGGGTTCGGCTTCCCGTTGCGGTTTGACGGAAAATTTTTCCAAAACAATGAAGCCCGTCGGGCCCCCGGGTGAATGATTGAAAATGTTGTTGATTTTAATACTAAAAAAGGGCAGGAGGGGCAGTATGCTCCCCGGGGAACACCCCAAATCCTTTCCGTGGGGCATCGAGAGAGTGGTGCCAAACCCCGGGCTGAAAACTGTCGTTTGCCAAATTAAATTTTTAATAAAAGCGGAAAGGGTGACCTTTCCCCCAGATCGTGGAGATCATGAAGTATCCCCACTTCCGGTAAGATAAGAAAAAGATAATGTTGCTTATAGCCCCGCCGACCCCAAAAAGGGGCCCATCAGGGCTGTCCAAACCCCGGTTTTAAAAAAAAAACTCCCCCGTATTTAAAAAAAAAAAAAAAAAAAAAACCCCCTTTCATACTTTTCATTAAAAGCATGTTACAAACGCACCAGAAAAATTTGTTTTAAAAAATTTTCCTTTCCCTAAATCTTAAATTTAGATGAAAAATTTTTAATCTCCCCTCAAAAAAATCAAGGATCACAAACAGGGGGCATCCTGAACAGGATCTTCTTTGGGCTCCCCTGTTTAAAAAGTTTGTTTTCTCACATGTTTTTCCCAAAACCCCAACCCCTTAAAAGAACATGTTTTTATTGTGAGTTGGCGCTGCTTTGGAAAAGCACCAAAGGAAACTTCTTCATCTTTAAAAGGGAAGCATGGGTAAAATACGTATGGCCCGGGGTGCAGCCGGGACAAAAGTTTCCTCTTTACACCTCCCGACGTGGTTTGGGAGGAAGTCCTTTAAAGGGTTTTGGGCGGATCTGAAAAAAGTTTTGTTTTCTCGTCGTGTGTTCCAATCCTCCTGCCGAGGTTTTCACATAATCGTTAATTTTTGGGGTTTTCCCTCTGAAAGGGGGGTATAAGTGTTGGACAGTTTCTCTTTGTGGCGTTTTGGTTAAAAAAAATCAACCCTTTCGTTCCCCCCGTTTCCCAAATACCCGGAAAACCCCAAACAAGAGTAATGTGGTAACCGTTTTCCCCTTTTAAATTTCCCAAAAAGTTCAAAGAAAAGCAAAAGTTCTGGTGCCCGAAGGTTTCGGCCGCTATGGTTCCAAAGTGGCAGCGAATCCCACAGCCAAAAAAGTCCCCCTTTGAAGAATGTGAGATTATCTTTTAAAGCAGTTCAGAGCAGTAAATTCGCAGGGTTTGACGAAGCTTTGGAATGGATATGTTCAAAAATCTGAGGGAAAGGGCCAGGGCAGTAGGGTTTCCCCAAGGGCCCCTCCATCCTCAGACTTGGAACCCCAGTGAAAAAGTTTTTATTGGATGGGGAAATTTTGGAAAAAGAGCTCGGTTTCCAAAACCCTTTTACGCCGAGAGCTGGTAGGGCTCCTTACGGAAAAAAGCTGCGAGATCGAAACCCAATCTTGGGGGGAAAAAAAGGGCCCTGGAGGTTGATCCCGGGAAAATTTGGGAAAAAAGGAAAAAAACTCCCAGGTTTACCTTTCATTCCCCAGTGAGGCTGCATACGAAGCCCAAAAAGGGGGAATTTTTTTCGAGTTATTTTCAAAACCCTTTTTGGGGCGGGGGTCAAAAACACAGTCATAGGAGGATTCTGCGGTTTTGAGCCGTCGGATGTAATAAAATTTAAAGCAGTTTCAGCTGCGGGTTGGGGAAATGAAGGGGTTTACTGGCCCCCGCATACAGGCTGTACACAGGGTTTGGGGCGGAACGCTCCCAAAACAGAGGGGGGGGGGAAAACCCCCGATGGTGGATAGGGTCCAAAAGGTTTTAGGTAAAGGTTTAAAATAATTTTAAAATTTTGTTGTTTAGCCCAGCCCCCCCCGCAGGGGCCCCATCAGGGCCCGTCCCGTTTAAAATCAAATCACCAGTCATTTAAAAAAAAAAAAAAAACAAAAAAAAAAAAAAAAAATTTCACAATCCGTTAAAAAGACATTTTCTTTCAAAAAGAACCAGAAAATTTTTTAAAAATCCTTCTTCCCTTTAAAAAATTTAAATCAGATGGGAAAAAAGTTAATTTCTCTCAAAAATCCAAGGATCAGTCAGGCGGGCATCCCCGAAAGGATTTTCAGGGGCCCCCGTGTAAAAAGTTTTGTGTCTCACAGGGGCAAGTCCCCCCTCTAAAAAAACATGTTTCAAATTTTTGGGGTGGGGGCATGACATGGAATGCAACGGAAACTTTTTCACTTTGTAAAAGGTAAGAAAGGGGGGAAAAATTGAATGGCGGTGTGCCCGGCACAGAACCCTTTCCTCTTTTTTCGACACCCCACGTAGAGGGGGAAAAACTTTAAGGTTTGGAAGGTCTGGGAAAAAGTTTGTTATTCGTCTGTGTGTTCCAAATTCCCGCAAAAGGGGCTCTCACATAATCGTTAAAATTTGGGGTTTTCCCTCGAGCAGGGGATATTTGTGTTGGGGCAGTTTTTTCTTGTGGCGTTCTTGTTTAAAAGATCAACCCCTTTCGTTTCCGCCGATGCCAAAAATGGGCCCGGAACCAAGCAAAAGTAATTTTTTGTAACCGGCCGCCCCAAATTGCAAAAAATTCAAAAAAAAGTAAAAAGTTTGGATGCTGAAGGTTTTCGGCCAAAATTTTGGCCCCCAAAGGTGACACGAATCCCACAGAACCAGAAATCCCCCCTCGGAAAAATGGGAGATTATCTTCAAAGCCCGTTTAGAGCAGTAAGTTAGCAGAATAGACGAAGCATTTGAATGTATATGTTCCAAACAAAACTTTAGAAGGAAAACCCGGGAGTAGGCTTTCAAGGGCCCCTCCCTCTCAGACTTGGGAACCCTAGTGAAAATTTTTGTTTGGGGGGAATTTGGGCAGAGCTCGGCTTTCAAAGCCTTGTACGCCAGGAGCTGGTAGACCCCTTTTTGGAAGCCGCGAGATCAAAACGAATTTTCTGGTGTGAAAAAGGTCCCTGGGGGTTTTATCCGGAAACTTGGAAAAAATTGGAAAACTACTCCAAAGGGCTATACCCGCATTCCGCATTTTAGGTGATACGAAAAGGACCAAACGGCGGAAAAAATTTGGGTTTGTTTCAAAAATTACTTTGGGGAAAGGGGGGGGCAAAACACAGTCATAGGCAGGATTCTGCGGTTTGGGGAACGTGGAAAGGGAATTTTTCAAAAAACAGTTTCAGCCCCGTTTTGGGCGTGAGGTTTTACCTGCCTTGCGTACAGGGGTGTAACAGGGGTGGGGTTTTCGGAAAGCTCAAGACGGGGACGAAGGCCCCCTTTTTGGTGGATGGGTCCAAGAGTTTGAGGTAGAAGATTTTTTTTTTTGGCGGGCCGTACACGACAACCGGTTTTTCCAGTTTAGCGGGCCCGGGGTCTGTAGAGGTGGGAACAAAGTTTTTTCTTTTCCGCCCCCTCGGTTTTTGTGCTACGACCGCAGAATATTCAGGCCCTTTTTGGGAAACGTTTTGAGGGTTTTTTAAAATGGCTGGAAAGTTTAAATTTTTGGTCAAAATGGGCTCCCGAAAATTTTTGGGCCCCTTTAACAGTGGAAAAGGGAGGGTTTCCCCAGTGAAATTTGGATTGGAAAAAACTGACGGAAATTATGGAAGTGAAAAACAGGGGGTTTTTTTGCAGAAAAGGTTTAAAAAGTTTTCATCCCCCCACTGAAAGGTTTTATTACGCAAAAACTGGAGCCCGGCTGGGAAATGGGTACAGGTTTTTGTTGGTTTGACAGCAAAAAACATTCCCAAACAATGAGCAGTCTGAAACCGCTGAAGGGTTCACAATTTTTGTTGTTTTAATACTAAAGAGGGCAGGGAAAACGTATGGGTCCCCTGGGGAACACCCCCAAATCCTTTCTGTGGGCATCGAGAGAGGGGGTGCCAACCCCGGGCCCGAAATGTGTTTGCAAAAAATTTTTAAAAAAAAGGGGAGAAGTCCCCTAAACCCCGAACTGGAGTCATGAAGTTCCCCGGGCTTCAGGTGGTTTCGTAGGGCCCTTTTCCAAGTCGAAGAAAATTGCCCTGCTGCTGTCTGTTTTAAAAAAAATTTCCCAAGTGTTTGATTCCCGAAGAATCAAATGGTCAAACCCGTAACGAGTTTGCGGAAAACCCCTGTTCTTTCGCCAAAAGGCACGGTTTTGGTTTCCACATGAGCCCCAGCATTGCCTTTTTTTCCCTAATTTACAGGCACAGTGGTTTAAAGCTATTGGCGGTTTTTTTTGATGGATTAGGGAAAGGTTTTTTTCCGGTTTGGGGATGGGAATAATGGGGCTGTCCCCCAAAAGGGGGAAAGCAACCTGGGGGAAATCCCACGTGGTTGGGATACCCGTAACAGGAAAGTTTTTAGACCTTCTTGCGGAAAAATGTTTTTTAAAAGTTGATAATTTTATGTCATTATTTCCCGGGGGAGGAATTTTCCCGAAGAGAGTAAGGCAGAAATTTTTGCTCGTTTAATGTAAAAAGGAAAAAAATTTTTTGTTTTCCATGTTGTCGGATGAAAAATTGCCCGGGGAAAATTTTTCTTTTTGGGTTTGTTTTATAAAAAAATGATGAATTTTTTAGAAGGGAAAGGAAAATTTTTTTCAAAGGTTTTAAACAAGCAGATTAGCAAACTGCTTTTTTTCTGTTTATTAAAGAAAAACCCCCAAAAAATTTTGGTTTGGGTTTACAGTGGGCAGGTGTTTTCCCTTTTATTTTTTTAAGGGTTTCCCATTTTTTCTTAGAAGGTTTTTTTATGTTAGCTGGGCAGAAAACTTTCCCGGACCCAGTTTTGATTTTAAAAGTTGTTTTTCTTGATTTAGCACGGAGTTTCGGGGCTCGGGTTGGGACCGAAGGTGTTGGTAAACCTGACGTGAGCCCGGGTTTTTTAACTTTGGAAAAATTTTTGGATTCTGAATCGAAAAAAAGGGGGTTTTGGGCATTTGAAGGGTTTTTTTGGAAGGGCATTGGGGAAAACAGGGTTTAGCTCTTTTTTATCTTTTTGTTGGGCAGAGATTATGCTGGGGTTTTGGGCTCTGAAAAAAAACAGTTGTCCCGGAATTTTTTTTGGGAAAAAGTGGTGCAAATTTGATCCCAGTTTGTTTTTTATAAATTTTTAGATGTTGAGAGGGCAGGGGACGTGTTCAGTTTAATAAGGTTGTAGGGGGACAGGGAAATGGTCCCCTTCCGTGCAGATCGTCGGGGGCAGGAAACCCCTAAAAGTCAGGACCCGCGAGGGGGTTCCCAAAGGGCAAATTAAACACGAAAATGAAACCCGTTTGGGGAGTGGGGGTAGTTGCAGTCCGCGTTCGACAACACAAAACCCAAAACCGAAAGGACACCTCAATCGCAGCCCCTTTGGGTGACGAAACCCGGGACTTTCCCAAAGGGGTTGTGACCCTTTTTTTAAAAATCACCCAAAAGCAAAAAAGGTCGAAAGGGAAATTTCCCTTCAGACTGACAAGGTCCCGAAGCAAAACCGGGCGATGGAGGTAGTAAGAGAACAGATTGTCACAGTCTTGTGGAGGGGCCCCTTTGCAGCGGGGCAGCTGAAGGGAGGTAGCAGAGTTACGGGGCTATACAACAAAGTTTTGTGTAGGAGAAGGGGGAAAACCCCCCGACAGTCCCAAGTGGCGGGTTTGTGCAGGTTTTTTGAAAAAAAATATTAAAGCCAGGAAAAGGGGGGGGTAAGGTTTTTCTGGCCCTTTGATTTGGGGGTTTTTGAAGGCAAGAAGAAGGTTTTAGAGTTTACCAAAAAGCTGAGTCCTCCCAAAATTGGGAAATTTTAAACCCGGATATTCCCCTTTTAATTTTTGTTATATCATGGTGGGGGCGGGAAAAAGGGGAGAATCAGGTTCCCCTTCCTCATGACATCTGCGCCTTTGGAAATGAAAATTTTTTGTGGGTTTAAATGGACCGTGTTGGTTTTGGACCCGTGGGAAAACTTGGCCCCCCGGTGACAAAGGCCGGGGTTTGGGGGAAGGTGGAGGTTGGATCTGGGAGATGGTGGAGGGTTTTTTCCCTTTTCTCCACCATCTCCCCCAAATGGGGGGAATCCCTTTCCCCCAGGGATGGACAGAGGAGTTCGAGGGGGGGAAAAATGGTTTTTTTTTACCCCCAGCAGCAAAATGTTGTAGACTGTGGGCAGTTGAGGGGTGGGGGAATTTTTTTTCCCCCCCAGGGGCAATCTTTTGGGTTGAGAGGTGGTGGACCGCTTCCCCCAGGTTTAAGTTCGGACTTGCCCGTTGTGTTTCGAGAAGTTAAAAAATCAGTCTGGGCAGCGATGATCGAGTGGAAAATGTGGGAATTTCCCTACGCCGAAGCATAGGAAGAGGCTGTCGGGTCTGTGCCCCCAACCCGCTTGGGGCTTCAAAAAGGAAATTTTCTTTTTAGTCTTTTGTTTTTGATTGCGGATTCTGAAACCAAAAAAGGACAGTTTCTCGAAGAGGAGGGTGGGCGCCCCCCCGCAGTTTGGGACAAAGTGCGGATCTTGGGGCCGGCCCCTAAGGGTTGTTGCAGAAACACCCCATACCCCTTGCCTGGAAAAACGGGTCCCCGAAGGCCAAACTTCTGGCACCTGAAGCCCCCAAAGGGGGTTTGGCCCCCAAAATTTTTTGAACATGAACATTTAGGTTAAAACCCAAACCCTTTATACGGAGGCGCACGGGGTTTCAAAAAAAGGGGCCCGAAAAAGGGTTTTTGGTGGCCCTCTCTCTGAACCCCTTTTTTTATGTCAAACCCCGCGCACCTCCGTCCCCCCTGGGACGCCAGGGTCCGTTTTTTTTCCCTCGGAAAAAACCCGCCAGATTCGGCCCTTAACAAACCTTTGGGTGAAAATTTTTAAATTTCTTTGGGGGAGTTTATGTTCCTATCCACAAGCTTTTTTGTTTGGGAGCTGTTTGGGGTTTTTTCTGTGAAAGGCATTTAAGAAGAAAAAGAAAACCTTTTCCCCAAAAAGTTTTTTTGGGCCCTTGGGTTTACCTGATACCCTGAAAAAACCCTTTTTGGGCAGCAAAAAAAGGGTCAGAGTGAAAAAAGGGGCTTTCCGCCTGGCCCCTTTCCCCCCGGCAGGGAACCCCAAAAAACCCGTCCTCTGTCTTACCTCACTGTCAGAATCACTGTCCCTTTCTAAATTTCCCCGAAATAGGGGAGAATGCCTTCCTTTTTTTGGGGGGGGGGAGTTTTTTTTTGAAGGGAATTTAGTTTATTGTGATTCTTTTTCCCCTTTCCACCCACCTTGGAGTCCAACTAAGGGGGCCCGGGCCCAAAAAAACCAAAGTCTTGACCCCTTCAGGGTTGGGAGAGACATACGACAAGAGAAAAGGAACCCAAACCCCAAACCCCCCCGATCATGCTCAATCCCGGGGGAAAAAGAGGAAAATGGCACTGCAGGGGGTTTTCTTGGGCCCGTGGGGAAAATGCCCCTCTTGACCCAAACCCCCAAAAAGGGGAGCCCAATTGTTTCACCGGGGGCCAAAATGTACTCCTGTCTAGGAGGGGGTTTCCGGGGCCCCAAAGTGATGTGTTTAGAGCGGGGGCCCTCTCAATCCCCGGTTCATTCCCCTCCGACACAGGTCGCACCCCCACGGGGAAAAAACGGGGGAAACTTAAGGAGACCCCAGAGAGAAAAAGGGGTGTGGAAAAAAAAAAACTTGAAAGGGGGGGCGAAGATTTGAAAGAGGGCCAAATAAAGGGGGCAGAAAAAAAAGAAAGGAGAAAGGGGGGGGTTTCTGTTGTCAGGATCCTCACCCCTTTGCCCATTGTCATGGGAAAAGCCCTACCCGGGGCCTCAACCCTTCCACGTTAGTTTTGGCCCAAACCCGCATCTTTACCTCTTGGCCTAGAAGCAGGGGTTTAAAAAAAAAGGGCCCATCTCCAAATATTGATTCCCCCCCAGCAAAGGGCCCAAGGGATCACTGGACCAGCAAACCCTCGACCCCGCAAAGGGGAAACCCCCCGGGGGGGTTTAGGTTAAAATGATCTTGCGGAGCCCAAACAGCACAACCGTAGTAGTTTAGAAGGACCAGGGCCTTTTAGAGGTGCAAAAGTTTTTTATCAGGGGCCCCCGTCGGGGTGTGCTACGACCCGCAGAAAATTCGTGCCTTTTGGGAAACAGTTTTTGGGTTTTTTTAAAATGGGTGAGAAAATTAAGTTTTTGGTCAAAAAAGGCTCCGAATTTTGGGGCCCCTTTTAAAAAGGGGGTGGGAGATTTCCCCACTTGAAATTCCGGATCTGGAAAAAAAATGACGGGGAAAATTTGGAGTGAATTTCACTGGGTTTTTGTAGAGAAAAGGGTTTAAAAGTTTTCATCCCCCCCCGATGGGTTTTATTTTTACGCAAAAGGGTGGAGCCTGGCTGGACATCGGGGTACAGGCTTCCCGTTGCGTAGACGCAAAATATCACAAACAATGAGCAGTTGAACCTTTTGAAAAGATTTAAATTTTTGTTGATCTTAATACTTTTTTTAGGGCAAAGGGGATTTGTATGCTCCCCCGGGGAAAAACCCAAATCTGTCAAGGACATCAGAGAGAGTGGTGCCAACCCCGGGCCCGGGAAAAAATTTCTGCCCAAAAAATTTTTAAATTAAAAAACGGGAAAATGGCCCGGAAAAACCCCGATCGAGGGAACATGAAGGGATCCCCCACTTTTCCCGGTGGGAAAGTAGGCCTTTCCAAATCGAAAAAAAATTGCCACTGATGTGTTTGTTTAAAAAGGGGTTCCCAAGTGTAGATTTTCCGGGGGGGGGGGGGGGAAAAAAAAAAAAAAAAAATTGGTCAACTGAAATTCGATGTTTGCGGGAAAAAACACTGTTCTTTGCCAAAAGGCCCTCGGGTTTCGAGTTTCCACATGAGCCTAGCATTGACCCTTTTTTTTTTCCCTCAAATTTTCAGACACCCGTGGTCAAAGCTATGGGAAAGGTTTTGTTAGATGGATTAGAAAGAATTTTTTCCCGGGTTTTGGGGATGGGAATAAAGAGGGCAGTCGCCCAAAAGGGGGGGGAAAAAAAACCCGGGGTCCACACGGGGTTGTTTCCCGTAACAGGATGTTTGCCTTCTTGCGGAAGATGTTTTTAAAAGTTTATAATGTATGTCTCTATATGGGAGGAAAGCTGCAAGAGAGTAAAAGGGAGATTTCGCTGTTTAAAGTGAAAGGAAGATTTTTAGTCTTCCATGTTGTCGCATGGAAAAAATTGCGGGTGATTTTTTTTGGGGTTTGTTTTTGACAAAAGGGACCGATTTATTAGAAGGGGGAATTCTTTTAATGGTTGAAGCAAGAGATTTGAAATGCTTTCTTCTTGTTATTTTAAAAATTTCCGGGGAAAAACTTGAGTTTGGGTTAAAAAGTGGGGCGGGTTCTTTCCCTTTTATTTTTTTAATGATGTTCCCACTTTTTTCTTAGAAATTTTTGATGTCAGCCTGGGGAAGGTTCTCCAGGGGCCCAAAGTTTATGATTTTTAAAAAATGTTCTTGATTTTGACGGAAATTTCTGATGGGGTGAGCGTTGGGACCCGAAGGTGTTGGTATACTGACGCTGGCCCCTTTTTAAAATTTGGGGAAATTTGTTGGCATTTGAATAAAAAACCCGGGTGTTTTTGGGGGCATTTGAAGTTTGTCGGAAGGGCACTGAATTAAAAAAGGGGTTTAGAATTTAATTATATATTAGTCAGTGTTTCCCGTGGGGGGGACTCTGAAGAAAATAGTTCTGGAATCCTTGGAAATAGTGGGTGCAAATAGATCCCAAATTTGCTTTTTTATAATTTAAATGCTGGGGAGGGCAGGGGGACGTGTTCAAATTATTACAGGGTTTTTGAAGGGACAGGGAAATGGTCACTTCCGTGCAGATGTCATGGAAAACCACTCATAGTCCAGGACCAACGAGGGGTCCAAACCGACCAAATTTAAACACGGGAAAATGAAAAATGTGGAAAAAATGGAGGTAAGTTGGTTTGTCGTTTCAGGAAAAACACAAAAACCAAAAACGAAAGGACATTTCCCCAATCAGAGACCCCTGGATGAAAAAACCGGGGAATACCCAAAGAGGGTTTTTGACGTTTAAAATCACCCCCAAAAACCCAAAAAGGTGAGGAAGTTCCCCAACAAAACTGACAAGGGCCTGACGACAAACCCGGGGCAGATGGGGGTTGATACAGAGAAAAGATTGTCACAGTCTTGTGGGGGGTGACTCTGCAGTTTCGCCTGGGAAAGGGGGGTAGGAAAAGAGGACAGGACTATAAACAAAATTTTGGGGAAAGGGAAAAGGGGAAAAAGCCCGACAGTCCCAAAGTGGGGGTTGTGCAGGCTTTTTTAAAAATTTTTAAAACCCGAAAGAGGGGAAAGGTTTTTTTGGCTTTTGAATTTTTGGGTTTCTTGAAAAGCCCGACAGAAGGGTTTAAAAGGTTGGGCATAGAAACTGCAGCTCCTCGATGGGTTTGGGAAATTTTGACCAGGATATTCCCAAAGGATTGTTTGTTATCCATGGTGCAGGGGGGCGGGAAAAAGGGGAGAGATCAGGTCAAAAATTTCCCAAACGCATCTGCGGCCCAAAGGAGTGGACTTATTTTGTAGTTTTCCCGGACGTGTTGGTCTTTGGTCCCGTGGAGACTTGGGCCCCAGGTGAAAAGGCCCCGGATTTTGGGATGGTGGAGGTCTGGATTTGGGAGATGGTGGAGGTTTTTTTTCTTCCACGTTCCCAATTGGGTGGGGAAATCCCTTGCCCCCACGGGCACTGGGCAGAGGAGGGTTTGAGGGGGAAAAATGTGGTTTTTTTTTTGCAGCAGCGATGTTGTAGACTGCTGGGCAGTTGAGGGGTGGCGGAATTTTTTTGGCCCCACCCGGGGCAAACATTTTGGGTTTTGGGGGTGGTGGCCCCACTTCCCCCAGAGTTGACAGTTCGGGCTTTCAGTTTTCTTCGAGAACGTAAAATCATCAGTCTGACAGCAGGGGCTGATCGAGTGGAAAAAAAAAAAAAAAAAATGTGGGGGAAATTTCCCTACAGCCCAAGGTAAGGGGGGGGGGTGTCGGCGTTTTATGCCCAAACCCGCTTGCGGGGGTTCAAAAGAAATTTTTTTTCAGTCTTTAGTCTTTGAATTTCGGACTTTCCCGAATCCAAAGGGACAGTTTTGGAAGAAAGGGGGGATGGTCGCCACCGCAGGGTTTGCCCAATGTGCCCGGGTCTTGACCGGCCCAAACATGGGTTGCCTTGCAAACAAACCCGCATACCTCTTGCCCTTTAAAAGCGGGTCCCCGGGCATGGCCAAACTTCTGGCACCGAAGGGACCTCAAGGGGGGCGGAAATTTGAGTGAAAATGAACCAAATTTTTTGGTAACCAACCTTGATGACCGGGGGCAGCACAGGGTTGCAGAAGGTCAGAAAAGGGTGGGTTTGGGGGCCACCTCTCTGAACCCTTTTTTACCCTCCCCTGGCACCCCCGTCAAAACCCCGGGACGCCAGCTCCGTTTTTTTTTTCCCCCTCTGAAAAAACCCGCCTAAACTTGCATCCAATCACACCTTTGGGGTGAATTTAATTGGGTTAAGGGGAGTCACCCCGATTTTCCCCATCCCCAAAGGGTTTTGTGCCCTTTGCACTTTCCCGGGTTGCTTCTGGGGATGGGAAATTTAAGAAGAAACGAACCAAAATTCCCCAATCGTTTTATGGGGCCTAGGGTTTACCTTTCTATACCAAGAAAGGGCCCCTTTTTTAAGCAAAAGGGCTCGAGCTGAAAGAGGGGGTTTCCTGCTTGTCCCTTCCCCCACGAGCGGAAGCCCCGAATTTCCTTTTCCTTTTGTTTACCTCACTGTCAAAAACCTATCTGTTTTAAATTCCCTTGAAAAAGGGGGGGACCTTCCTCTTCCTTTTGGGGGGGTAGTTTTTTTGAAGAAGTATATTTAATTTATTGTAAATTCATCCCTCCTTTTCCCCCACCTTGGAGTCAAATAAGGGGCCAGGGCCGAAACCAAAAATTTTCTTGACCCCCTTTCCCCCGGGTTTGGGGAAGGGGACATCGCAAGCAGAAGCAACCAACCAATCCCCGATAAAGGGTAAAATCCCGGGAAAAAGAGATGTGACACTGCAGGGGTTTTTCTTGGCCAGCTGGGGAATGGGGTCTTGAAACCCCAAAACCCCAAAAAGGGGAAAAGGTTTTGTAACCCGGGGCCCAAAATGTACTCCCTGTCTAGGGGAGGTCCCGGGCCCAAAAAAATGTGTTTAGAGCGTGGCCCTCTCAATCCCAGGATTCCCTTCCCTCCGCCAGGCGCACCCCACGGCAAAAGCGGCGGGGGTTTAAGGAGACCACAGAGAGGAAAAAAGGGGTGTGGAAAAGAAAAATTTTTGGGGGGGGGGGACGGGAAGGGTAGAAAAAAGGGGGAAAAAAGGGGGGCAGAAAAAAAGGAAAAAAGGGGAAAAAGGGGGTTTTTTTTTTAGTCAGGGGTCCTCACCTTAAGGGCCCATCTGACATGGGGAAACCCTACAGGGCATAACTCCTTACCAAATTAGCTTAGGCCCAAAAAGCATCTGAAAACCCTTAAAGGGCCCAGAAAACCCGTTTTTGAAAAAAAACAGTATCTCCCGGGATTGATGCCCCCGCCTAAAACCCAAGGGTTAATGGGGGCCTTTGCAAACCCCCGACCCGGGGAAAGGGCGCAACCCCCCGGGGGGCTTTTGGGGGGGATTTTTTTTTATAAAAACCATGTTTTGTTTTGTATGTTTTATCTCTCCCCTTTCCCCCCACCCTTGGGGGTTTCCAAAAAAGGGGCCCGGGCCCAAAAAACCAATGTTTTTGACCCCCCTTTCCCGGCTTGGGGGGAGTATTGAAAAACAGAAATACCCAAACCCCTTTTCCCCCGATTTTGCTAACTCCCCGGGGGCAGAGGCTGAGCATGGGAGGGGTTAACCTTTGGGCCCGTAGGGGGAATGTTTTCTCTTGACCCCGCCCCCGAAGGGGAGCCCATTAGTACACCCGGGGCCAAAATGTAAATTTTTGTCTAGGGAGGTTCCCGGGCCCAAAGTGTGTTTGAAGGGGGGGGCCCCCTCAATCCCCGGATTATCTTTCCCCCCGAACGGTCGCAGCCGGCAAACCGGCGGATCTTAAGGGGGACCAAAAGAGAGAAAAGGAGTGTGGAAAAAAAGAATTGAAGGGGAAAACGAAAATAGAAAAGGGCCCAAAAAAAGGAAAAAAACCCAAGGAAAAAGGGGAAAGGGGGGGTTATCTTTTCAGGATTCCCCACCCTTAGCCTATTGAAAAGGGAAAAACCCTTTCCCGGGGGGTCAGTTTTTTACCACGTTTTTGCTTAGGCCTTTCAGATCTTTACCTCTCAGGCCTACAAGCAATGGGGGTTTAAAAAACCCCGCCTATTCCCAAATTTTGATTTCCCCGCCCGCCAAAAACCTAAGGGATCACTGGACCCGCAAGCCCTCCGACCCTTACAAGGGGCGCAACCCGGAGGGGATGAACTGAAAAAAAAAGGGACCCTGAGTTACAATTTAAAAATGTTGAAAACAAGATAAAAATAAGATAATGTGCTTATAGCCCCGCCCACCGCAAAGGGGCCCCTTTAGGGCTGTCACCCGTTTAAAAAAAACTCCCGTCCATTTAAAAAAAAAAAAAAAAAAAAAAAACCCCTTTTACAAAACTCTTAAATGACATGTCTAGAAAGGCCCCGAAACTTTGTTAAAAATCTTTCCCCCGTTTAAAAATTTTTTTTAAAATGAAAAATGTTAATCTCTTTTCAAAAAAAAAAAGGTTTACGTCAGGCGGGACATCCCTGAAAGGATCTTCTTTGGGCTCCCCTGTAAAATTTTGTGGGCTCACATCATGCAAATCCCAACACTCTAAAAGAAAATGTTTCACTGGGGAGTGGGCATGACATGGAAAGCCCCCACGGAGCTTCTTCCCCTCTTTTAAAAAGGGACGTTTGGGGGAAATACGAATGGCCGGGGGTGCAGCCAGACAAAAAACCGTTTTCCCCTTTACGAGATAAGATAAAATAAAATTTAAGGTTTTCTTATAGCCCCGCCCACCGCAGAGGGGACATCAGGGGTGGGCACCACGTTAAATTTAATCACCCGGGCATTTAAAAAAAAAAAAAAACAAAAAAAAAAAAAAAAAAAAAAAAAACCTTTCAAAAATCGTTAATTTAAAATCGTCTTTCAAAGCACCAGAAAATTTGTTAAAAAACTTTCCTTTCCCTTTTAAAAAATTAAATAAAATTTAAAAAATATTAATCTCTCTCAAAAACTCAAGGATCATTTTGGCGGGACATCCCGAACAGGATCTTCCCTGGATCCCCTGTAAAATTTTTTTTGTTCACATGTGCAAGTCCAACACCCCTAAAAGAACAGGTTTTTATTGTGGGTGGCGCATGGGGAAAGGAATGAACCCCGGGCTTCTTTAAAATTTTTTAAAAAAGGGAAGATGGGTTAAAATTTTGAATGGCCGGTGTGCAGCCGGCCCCAGGGAACCCTTTCCCCTTTTTACGACTCCGGGGTGGATGGGAGGGGGGTCCTTAAGGGTTTTGGGCGGATCTGAAAAAAGCCTGTTATCGTCTGTGTGTTCCATCCCCTGCCCAAAAGGGCTCTCACATAATCGTTTTAAATTTGGGGGTTTTACATTGAACAGGGGATATAAATGTTGGGAAATTTTTTCTTTGGGGGCGTTTGGGTAAACGATAAACCATTTCGTTCCCGCCGATGCCAAAAATGGCCCGGAAAACCAAACAAGAGTAATGTTGTAACCGTCCGCCTTTTAACTTGGGTAAAAAATTTTTAAAAAAAAATTTAAAAATTCTGGGTGCTGAAGGGTTTCGGCCCGCTAGGGCCCCCAAAGCTGACGCGAAAACCCACGGGGAAAGTCCCCCCTGAAGAATTTGGGGGATTTCTTCAAGCCGTAATAGAGCAGTAAGGGCAGCAGAATTTGAAGAAGCATCTGAATGTATAGGTTTCCCAAAAATTAATTTTGAGAAGGAGCCCCAGGGGGGGTAGGTGCACAGGCCACTCCATCTCGGGGCTTGGAACCGTAGTGGAAAAATTTTTTATAGGATGGGGAAATTTTGGAAAAGAGTCGGATTCAAAAACCTTGTACGGCCCGAGGAGATGGTTAGAAATCCTTTGGAAAAAGTGCGGATCAAAACGAAAACTTTTGGTGTGAAAAAAAATTGGAGGTTTTTATCCCGGGAAAATTGGGAAAAAACGGAAAATACTCCCCGGTCTATTCCGCATTCCGCACCCTTTAGGCTGCATTTCGAAGCCAAAAAGGCGGAATACCCTTTTGGGTTTTTTCCCAAATTATTTGGGGAAAAAAGGGTCAAAAACAAATTTTTATTGGCAGGGATTCTGCGGTTCGGAAAAAGTCGGGGGTGTAATAATTCAAGGCAGTTTCAGCCCCGATTGGAAGTGAAGGGTTTCCCGCCTCTGCGTACAGGGGTGTACCAGGGGGGTGGGCGGAAAAGCTCCAAAACAGAGACGAAGCCCTTTATTTGGGGGTTTGGGTCCAAGAGTTTGGAAAGGGAAGGAAGGGTCTTGCGGGGGCCGTACACGCACAACCTTTTAGTCCGTTTAGAAAGGACCAGGGCTTTTTAGAGGTGCCCAAAAAAGTTTTTTATCAGCGGGCCCCGTCGGTGGGGTGCTACGACCCGCAGAATATTCAGTGCTTTTGGCAAGCGTTTTAGATTTTTAATTTTGGTGGAAAGTTAAGTTTTTGGTCAAAAAAAGGGAAATTCCCGAAAATTTGGGGGCCCCTTTTTAACCCGTGGAATGGGGATTTCCCGAGTTTAAGTTCAGGATTGGAAAAAACTACGGGGAAAATTTTGGAAGTGAATTCACTGGGGGTTTTTTTTAGCAGAAAAGGTGAAACCCTTTTCATCCCCCCCACTGATGGATTTTAAAATTTCGAAAAATTTGGGCCTGGGGCTGGAAATCGGGGAAGGCTTCCCGTTGCGTGACAGCAAAAAATCCACAAAAAATGAGCAGTCTGAACCCCGTGAAAGATTTCACCAAAGTTGTTGATCTTTAAAACTAAAGGGGCGGAGATAGTATGTCCCCGTGGAAAAACCCAAAACCTTTTCGTGGACCCTCAGAGAGGTGGTTTCCAACCGGACCGAAACTGGCGTTCTGCCCAAAAAATTTTTAAATTTTTTTGAGGAAGATGACCTCGGAAAAAACCCGATCGTGGAGATCATGGAGGATCCCCCATTCCCGGTGGTATCGTAGGCCCTTTTCCCCAAATCAAAGAAAAAATTTCCCCTGCATGCTGTTGTTAAAAAAGCGTTCCTAAGTGAAAATTCCCGCGAATCAAAAGGGTCAACTGTACTACGATTTTTTGCGGAAACCACCTGTTCTTTCGCCAAAAAGGCCCCTCGGTTTGAGTTTTCCCCTGGCTTTGCATTGGGGGGGGGCCCAAAAATTTTTTCCCTCAATTTACAGGGCACAGCTGGTCAAAGCTATGGGGGTTGTTTGATGGATTGAAAATCTTTTCCCCGGTTTTGGGGGTGGGAAAAAATGAGGGGGGCCGCCAAGGGGGGTGGAAAAAACCCGGAGGGCCCCCGTTTGGGTTTTTATACCCGTAAAAAGGGGGGTGTTTAGACCCTTTTTGCGGGGAAAATGTTTCAATAGTTGATAAAGTTTTGTCATTATACTGGAGAGGAATCGCTGCAAGGGGGAGTAAGGCAGATTTCCGCTCGTTTAATGTGAAAGGAAGATTGTTTTGTCTTCCATGTTGCGGGTGGGAAAAATTGCAGGGCGGGTTTTTCTTTTAGGCTTTGTTTTTGCAAAAGGGAACGAATTTTTTGAAGGGAGGGAAATTTTTTTCAATGGTTGAAGCAAGCGTTAAACAAAAAAACTTTCTTCTTTTGTTATTAAAGAATTTCCCAAAAACTTGGGTGGGTTTTACAGTGGGGGCAGGTTTTCTTCCCCTTTTATTTTCTTTAAAGATGTTCCACACTTTTTTCTTAGAAGTTTTTGTTTTCAGCTGGAGCAAGAAGCTTCTCCAGGGACCGAGTTTACTGATTTTTTTAAAAAGGGTTTTTTTTTTGGGGCTCGATTTGGCACGGAAATTTTTTATGGGCTCGAGCGTTGGGGCCCCAAGGTCGGGGTTTGGTTTTCCCGACGCTTTAGCGTTTTCTAATTTGGAAATTTTTTTTGGAATTTTTAAATTTGAAACCCAAAGGTTTTTTTGGGCATTTTAAATTTATCGGGAAGACACGGGGTTTCAGGCTTTAGCAATTTGATCATAGTGTTTGTCAGAGATTCTGCTGGGTCTGGACTCTGAAAAAAAACAGTGTCTGGAATCCTTTGAAAATTTGTGGCTGCAAATTGATCCGGGTTTTCTTTTTTTAATTTAGATGTTTAGAGAAGAGGGGGGTTTTGTTAATATGGGCTGAAAAGAAAAAGGGAATTGGTCCCCTTCCGTGCAGATCGTCATGGGGCAAAACCACTCATAGTCCGGACCCGCGAGGGGTCACAAACCGACAAATCTAAAACCGGGAAAATGAACCTGTGGAAGATGGGGTAAGTTGCGATCCCTCGTTAGACAACACAAACCCAAAACCCAAAAGGGCATCCTTTAATCAGAAAACCCCTGGTTTAGAACCCGGGATACCCAAAGAGGGGGTTTTGGGGCCCTTTAAAGTCAAACCCCAAAAGCAAAAAAAAGGCGGGGAAGTTCCCTAAAAAGACTGACCAAAGGGCCTGCGACAAAACCCGGGGCAGAGGGGGGTTAAAAAAAAGAGAAAGTTTGTCACAGTCTTGTGGAGAGTGACTCCGCAGCAAAAAGCTTGATGGGAGGTTGAAGAGCGACAAAGGGCTATACAAAAAAGTTTTTTGTATGAGAAGGGCAAAAACCGCCCGACAGTCCCAAAGTGGATGGGTTGTGCAGGGGTTTGGAAAAAAATATTAAAGCAGGGAAAAAAATAAAGGTCTTTGGTTTGAATTGAGTTTCTTTTAAGAGCCCGGGCGGAAAAATTTTTTTAGACTGAACAGAAGCTGCGTTTCCCCAAAAATTGGGGAAATTTTAAACCCGGATTTCCCTTGGGGGTATTTGGGAATATCCCTGGTTTCAGAGGCGGGAAAAGGAGAGAGTTTAGGTCTCTTTTCCTCAAATCTTGGGCCCAAAGGGAGAGAATTTTTTATTTTTTTTGAACTGGACTGTGTTGGTCCCTTTTGGGCCTGTTGGGGAGACTTGCCCCCAGGTGACAAAGGCCCCGGGTGTGGAGATGGTGGAGGTCTGGATTTGGGGTGAAAGGGGGGGGGGTTTTTTCCTTATTTCCACCATTCCAACGGGGGGGAACTCCCTTGCCCGCAACGGGCAATGGACAGAGGAGTTCGAGGGGGGAAATGCTGGTTTTTTAATCTGCCAGCGCAGATGTTTTTTTGAAAGCTGGGCAGTCTGAGGGGGGGGCGGATTTTTTGCCTCCACCCGGGGCAAACATTTTGGGGTTTGGGGGTGGTGGGCCGCTTCCCCCCAAATTGGGCAGTTCGGACTTTTGGGGTCTTCGAGGAAAAAAAAAAAAAACCAAAACTGAGGAAGGGGAAAAAAACCCCAAAAAAAAAAAATTTTTAAAAAAAAAAATTTAAAAAAAAAAAAAAAAAAAAAAAAAAAAAAAAAAAAAAAAAAAAAGGAGGAATAAAAAAAAAAAAAAATTTTGGAAAAAAATTAAAAAAAAAAAAAAAAAAAAAAAAAAAATTTTTTTTGTTAAAAAAAAAGAAAAAAAACAAAAAATTTTTTAAAAAAGGGAAAAAAAAAAAAAAAAAAAAAAAAAAATAATAAAAAAAAAAAAAAAAAAAAAAAAAAACAAAAAAAAAAAAAAAAAAAATTTAAATTGGGGTTTTTTAAGACAAGCTAAAACGGCCGGAAAATTTTTTACAAATCCCTTCCCTTTTAAAAAAAATTTTTTCCCGTTTAAAAAGTTTTTTTCTTCCCCAAAAAAAAAAGGACACTCAGGGGGGGAATTTCCCAACCCGGTTTCCAAAAGGTCCGGCTTTTAAAAGGGGGGTTTTCCCACCCTCCCTTTGGGGAGGGCCCAAAATCCCAAAAGGAAAAAAGATTTTAAAGGGGGGGGCACATTAACTGGAAATGAAACATTTTCCAACCCCTTTTAAAGTAAGGGAAGGGGAAAAAGAAGGCGGTTGGGGGCCCCCCCGAACCTTTCCCCTTTTTGCCCCCCGACCCCTCCAATTGGGGGGGAAATGTTTTTAATTTTCCGGTTGAAAAGAGTTTGTTTAATTGGGTGTTTAAATTCCCTTTAGGAAGGTTTTTATAAGTTTTAAAATTTTTTTTTCCCATCCGGAGCCCGGGGGATTAAGGGGGTTACCCCGTTTCTTTTTCCGTTTTTTAAAAAAAAAAAAAAAAAAAAAAAAAAAAATTTGGTCCCGGAAAAGCCCAAAATTCCAAGGGAAACCAAAAAATTGTTTAAAATCCCTTCCCTTCCAAAAATTTCAAAAAAAGTAAAAAATTTAAATTTTCCCACAAGGCCTCCAAGGCGGGAAAACCGAACCAGGGAACCATTGGCCCCTGAAAATGGGGTTAATTTTTCAAAACATTAAAAAGATAAGTTTTAGTGAATTGACAGAAGGAATGAATGGATTTTCCCAAAATAAATTGGGAAATCCCCCGGCGGGTAGGCCGGGACAGGAAAATTTTCCATCCCAACCCCCTTGGCGAGGGAAACTTTTTTGGGGGATGGGAAAAAAAAAGGGGGCCCAAATTTTTTTTGGGGAAGGGTGGTGAATCCTTCGGGGGCTCAATTAAACGAATTTTGGGTTTTTGAAAAAAGGTTCCTTTTTGGGGTTCGGAAAGGGAAAAAAATTTTTGGAAACCAAAACCCCGGTTTATAAAATGCCTTCCAAAGTAAAAATTCATTAAAAAGAAAAGGGGATCAATTTCGGGTTTGTTTTTTAAAAAACGGAAAAGGCGGGAAAAACCCTCCCAAGGAAAGGGATTTTTTTTTTTTGGAACTTCCGGAGTTAACAAAAAACAGTTTCAGCTGCGGGTTTAAGTAAGGGTTCCAAAAATTTGGAAGGGTGAAAGGGGGTGGGGGCCGGGAAACCCCCCCGACAAGAGGAAAAAATTTTTATGGTGGGAATTTAAGGGTCCAAAAAGTTTTTAGCCCAAAGGGGGATCCCTTTTTGGAAAACCTCAAGACAAACCGGGTTCAGTTTGAAAAAGGGCCTTGGGAGGTTTTTCAAAAAAAAGGTTTTCCCTTATCCGGCCCAGCCCGGGGTGCTACGAACCCAAACCGGGAAAAATTTGGGTTTTTTTCAAATTTTTTTTGGAAAAATTTGGGTTAAAAAAAGTTTAAGGTTTTTGGGTTTTAAAAATGAAAAAAAGAAATTTGGGCCCCTTAACCCCCGGGAAGGGGTTTCCCCTCCCCTTGGAAGGTTCCGGGGGGGGGGGAATAAAAACGAGGAAATTTATGGTGGGGAAAACCCCTGGGTTTTTGTGCGAAAGGTTTGAAACCGTTTTCCCTTTGGGGCCCCGGGGGTTTTGGTTTTTTTTCACGCCCCCCTGGGTGGTGGACACCCGGGTACGGTTTTCCAAAAGGGCGGTTTTTAAAGGGGGAAAAATTTTCCCAAAAAGGGGGCCCCGGTCCTTAAAGCTGGAAAAGGGGTTTAAAATTTTTAATTGGATCTTGGAAAAAGCTAAAAGGGAAAGGGGAAAATGGGGGTTTTTTGGAAAAAACCTTTTTTGCCCCCGTGGAAATCCGAAAGTGGGCCCCGGACCCTGGGAAACTTCGTTCTGCAAAAATTTTAAAAATTTGGAAATTTAAAACCCCCTAAAACCAGAACTGGAGATCTTTAAGGTAAGGGGCAGGGTAGTATTCCGTGGGCCCCAAGGTCGGGGAAAAAAAAATTGCCACCCCCCTGCTGGTTTGTTTTTTAAAAAAATTGGGGAAGGGGAATTTGAAAAATCAAATGGTTCCCCCCAAGGGAGAGTGGTTTGGGAAAAAACCACAATGTTTTTCGAAAGGCCACGGGTTTCCGAGTTTCCAATGAGCCAGTTTGGGAAAACCCCTTTTTTCCAAACCCCGGTTTTTTCCCCGACCAAGCCTTTTTTTCAAAGCAAATGGTTTAGGGCGGTAGTTTGAAGGGGGTTTGAAAGATCTTTTCCGGTTTGGGGTGGGAATAATGAGGGCTTTCCGCCAAGGGGTGGAAGAAACCCGTAGTCCACACGTGGTTGTTTTCCCGTAACAGGATGTTCGGGCCTTTTTGCGGAAAATGTTTCAATAGTTGATAATGAATGTACTATTTCTGGATGGAATTTCCCGCAAGGAGTAAGGCAGATTTTAGTGTTTAATGTGAAAGGAAGATTGTAGTCTTCCAAAGTTGGGAAAGAAAAGTTGCAGGGTGATTTTTTTTTTGGGCTTTTTTTTTTTGACAAAAGTGGGGTTTTTTTTGGGAAAAGGGGAATTTTTTCAAAGGGGGGGAAACAAACAGATTAGCAACGGGTTTCTTCTCTGTTATTAAAGAATCCGAAAAATTGAGAAGGGGTTTACGTGGGAAGGTGTTCTTCCCCTTTTTTTTTCTTAAAGATGTTCCCCCCTTTTTTTTTGGAAATTTTTGAGTCAGCCCCGGGCAGAAGCTTTTCCGGCCGGGCGTTTTTTTTAATTTTTAAATTTTGTCTTGTTTTTGGGACGGAAATTTTTGGGTGGGCTCGAGGTTGGGGGCCCGAAGGTCGATGGTTTTACCGGGCGCTGAGCCCCTTTTCGAACTTTGGAAAATTTTTTGGGAGTCTGAAATTTAACCCGGGGGGTTTTTGGCATTTTTGGGGTTTATCGGGGAAAACATGGGATACAGGCCCTTTGCACATTTGATTAAAGTGTTGTCAGAGATTCTGGGTGGATCCGGGACTTGAAAAAAAAACAGTGTCCGGAATTTTTAGAAATGAGGTTTCAAAAAGATCCGTTTGCTTTCTTAAAATTTAGATGTGAGGACAGGGTGTTTTTTATTACAGGTTGTAGAAGGACAGGGGGAAAAGGTCACTTCCCTGCAGGGTGTTTATGGAAAAGCCCACTCATAGTCCCGGCGGTGGGGCACAAACCAAAAATTTAAACACGAAGTGGAAAAATGTGGAAGAAAAGGAGGTAAGTTGCGATCCGCGTTCAGGGCAAAACAAATCCCAAAACCCAAAGGGGGAAACCCCAATCAGCAGACCCCTGGATTTACGAAACCCGGTTTCCCCAAAGAGGGGTTTTGACCCTTTTTAAAATCCCCCCAACAGCAAAAAAGGCGAGGAAGTTTTTCCCCCAAAAAGTCTGACAAAGGGCTGACGACAAACCGGGAAGATGGAGGGGAGATACAGAGAACAAAATTTTAAAAGTCTTGGGAGAGTGACCCCTGCAGCTACAGCCCGAAAGGGGGGTAGGGCAGAGCGACAGGACTATACAACAAAAATTTTGTAAGGAAAGGGCAAAAAAGCCCACATCCCAAGTGGAAAGGGTTTTGCGGCTTTTAAAGAAAATTAAAGCCAAAAAGGTAAAGGTTTTGGTTTGAAATTTGGGTTTCTTGGGAAAAGGGACGGGCAGGGGGTTTCATAAGGTTGGGCATAGAAGCTGCAGCTCCCGAAGTTGGAATTTAGGGCCCGGGAAAATTCCAATGGTTAGTATGTTATCCCCTGGTTTCAGGGGGGGGGGGGCGAAAAAAGGGAGAGATAGGTTTATCTCCCCTTTGCATTTTTCGGCCAATGGAGTGAAAATTATTTTGTAGTTTCATGGGACTGTGTTGGTCTTTGGTCCCCCTGGAAAACTTGGGCCCCAGGTGAAAAAAGGCCTGGGTTTTTTTGGGGATGGTTTGGGGGTTTGGGATTTGGGGGGTGGTGGGGTTGTTTTTCATCTCCACGTCTCCCCATTGGGGGGGAATTTCCCTTTCCCCCACGGGCAATGGGGGCAGAGGGTTCGGAGGGGGGGAAATGCTGGTTTTTTAATTTTTCCCCGCAGCAGATGTTTTTAGATGCTGGGCAGTCTTTAGGGGGGGGGTTTTTTCCTCCCCAGGGGCAATCTTTTTTTGGGTTTAGGGTGGTGGACCCACTTCACCAGAGTTTCAGTTCGGAAATTGCGTTGTCTTCGAGAACGTAAAAATATCGTTGCAGCAGACTGATCGAGTGGAAAATGTGGGAAATTTCGTTTCAGGGCCCAAACTTTAAAAAGAGGTGGGCGGGTTTGATGCCCAAAACCCGCTTGCGGGCTTCAAAAAAGGAAATTTTTTTTTTCGTCTTTAGTCTTTGGGAATTTGGGGCCCCTGAAACCAAAGGGAAGGTTTTTGGAAGAGGAGGGATGGTGCCCCCGCGTTTGACAATTTTGCCCGGGTCTTGACCGGCCCATCATGGGGTTTGGGTTGCAGCAAAAACCGATACCCCTTTTCCCTGAACCCGCGGTCCCCGACCCTTGGGGCCCAAAATTCTGGCACCCAAACCTCAATTGGGGGGGGCACTTAGAGTTGAAAATGAAAATTTAGGTAACCCAACCTTTATGACCCGGGGGGCAAACACAGGGTTTTCAGAAAGGGCAGAAAGAGGGGGTTTTTGGTGGCCCTCTCTCTGACCCTTCTTTAGTCCCCTGGCAACCCCCGTTAACCCTGGGAAGCCAGCTCCCCTTTTTTATTTCCGCCTCCCGAAACCCGCCCGATCTCTGTTTTAATCACACCCTTTGGGGTGAATTTTAAATTTCTTATGGGGGGGGCACCCCGATTTTCCCCATCCACAAACCCTTTTTTTTCCTTCTGAACTGTTCGGATTGCTTTTTTGATTGGGCAGTACGGGAAAAAACGAAAATTCCCCAATCGTTTTATGGGGCCTAGGTTTTTACCCGCTTACCAAAAAGCCCCTTTTTTTCAGCAAAAGGGCTCAGAGCTGAAGAGGGTTTTTTTGCTTGTCCCTTCCACCCCGAGCAGGAAGCCCAGGGAAACCCGTCCCTGTCTTAAAAAACTGTAGAATCCCATCTGTTTCAAATTTCCCCAAAATAGGGGAGATGCCCTTCCCCCTTTTCCCTTTTGGGGGGGGGGGGTTTTTTGAAAAAAGTCTTTTTTAAAATTTTTTGTAATTTATCCCTTTCCCCTTTCCCACCCCCTTTGGGTCCAACCCAAGGGGCCCGGGGAAAAAAACCAATGTCTTGGGCCCCTTCCAGGCTTCGGGAGAGGCTCGAAAGAGAAGAACCAACCCCATCCCCCGATCATGGGTCAATCCCGGGGGGAAAAGAGGCTGGGCACTGCGGGGTTTTTTTTTGGCCCGTGGGGAATTTCCCCTTTGACCCCAAACCCCCCGAAGGGGGGACCCATTAGTAACCGGGCCAAAGTGTTTTCCCGGGCTAGGAGAGGTTTCCCAGCCAAAAATTTAAGTGTTGGGAGCGCTGGCCCCCTCAATCCCAGGATCTCTTTTCCCCCCCGACACAGGGCGGGAACCCCCGGCAAAAGCGGGGGGATCTTAAGGAAAACCCAAGAGAGAAAAGGAGGGGTGGAAAAGAAGATTTAAGGGGAGAAAGAAAATAGAAAAGGGCCAAAAAAAGGGAGGGAAAAAAAACAAGAAAAGGAGGGGAAAGGGGGGGGTTACTGTTAGTCAGGGGTCCTCACCCTTAGCCTATCTGACATGGGAAAACCTACAGGGGCATCAATCCCTTAAAACGTTTGCTTAGGCCCCAAAAAAAAAGCATCTGACCCCTCAGGCCCAGAAGGGGTGTGAAAAAAACAGCCTATCTCCCCGTATTGAGGCCCCCGCCAGCAAAGCCTTTAAGGATCACTGGACACGCAAAAACCCCCGGAAACCCCGGGGCAGGTCGCAAACCCCCCGGGGGGTCCTCTTTCACCCCACGTAGATGGGAGGAAAATCCTTAAAGGGTTTTGGGCGGATCTGAAAGAGTTTGTTACCCCTCTTTTTTGTTCGAATTTCCCCTTTCCCGAGGTCTCTACATAATCGTTTTTTTTTGGGTTTCAATTGAGCAGGGGTTATTAAAAGTTGGACAGTTTTCTCTTGTGGCGTTCTTGGCCCAAACGATCAACCCTTTTTGTTCCCCCCGTTTCCCATGCAAAGGGAACCCCAAAAAAGAGTAAGGGTTTTAACCCTCACTTTCAACTTGCTAAAAAATTTTAAAAAAAGTAAAAGTTCTGGATGGTGAAGGTTGCGGCCAGCTATGGCTTCCAAAAATGACAGCGAATCCGACAGAACCAGAAAGTCCCTCTTTGAAGAATGTGAGATTATCTTCAAAGCCAGAACCAGAGCAGTAAGTTCAGCAGAATAGACAGAAGCATCTGAAGCATCTGAATCAAACCAGGGTGTTTTGGGCATTTGAAGTTTATCGGAAGACACTGGAATACAGGTTTTAGCACACTTGATCACAGTGTTAGTCAGTGATTCTGCGGGGTCCGGACTCTGAAGAAAACCAGTGTCCTGGAATTCTTTAGAAATAGTGGCTGCAAATAGATCCCAGTTTGCTTTCTTATAATTGAGATGTTGAGAGACAGAGGCGGTTGCAGTTAATATGGGCTGTAAAAGAAACAGGGAAATGGTCACTTTCCGTGCAGATCGTCATGGACAGACCACTCATAGTCCAGGACCAGCGAGGGGTCACAATCGACAAATCTAAACACGAAAGTGAACCCGTGGAAGAGTGGAGGTAAGTTGCAGATCCGTCGTTCAGACAACACAAATCCAAATCCGAAAGGACATCCTCAATTAGCAGACCTCTGGATGACGTACTGACACTACCCCAAAGAGCTGCAGCTCCTCAAAATTTGAATTTAGGCCACGGATATTCCAATGGATTAGTTTACTATCCATGGTGCAGAGGACGAATAAAATCTTGTAACTATTCACCCAGCAAATTCCTTTCATTCCATGTCGACATCTCCTAGATCTGAGAGAGCTGCAAATTTGTTGGCGTTTCTCTCCCGCTTTTTTCTCTCGATCTGTTAAAATATTAGGTGCTTTCTTTTTAGGCGGCGATTTTGTCTTTCCTCCAAAACCGCCAGCTGCCTTGTTGACAACTGCAGGGTGCCCTTTGGAGGATTTTGAGGGGTGGTCTTGTCTTTTAGTTCAATAACTTCCACTTTCTTGCCGCCCTGAAGGGCCTGTTGATCTTTTGCCCCCAAATGGTTTGGGGGCAGGAGTAGGTTTTGAAGACCGAGTCGTACTGAAGGCGATGACTGCTGGAGCTCATCCCGTGCAGTATTTCTGCCTGAGGCTACAGACTGGGTTCCTGGCTCTCTCTCAGCAAACGAGGATTCGACCGTCTGCACGCCGATGCTGACTGTTGTTGGCTTCCGTACTGCGGCTGCAACGAGAGCCCAGCAGTCGGTTGACTTTTCATTACAATCTTTTTCGCCTCAAAAAAACGGGATTCTCTGTTCAGTCTTTATTCTCTGAATTTCCTTTTCCTTCAACCAGTTTGGGCAGGTCTTTGATGACGATGGGTGCTTGCCTCCACAGTTGGCACAGAGTGGTGGACTGTCACACACACCCTGGTGGACTGGCTGGCAGCAGGTACCACACACCTCTTCTTCCGTGCATCTGTCTCTCACATGGCCGAACCTCTGGCACTTGAAGCAGCGTAGAGGGGACGGGATGTAGGGGCGACACTGAGACTCTCAGGTAGCCCACCGTGATCGACTCCGGTAGAGAGGTAGAGCAAAAGGTCAAGAAGAGGTGTCAGTTGGGACTCTGTCATTGCCTTTGCGTACAAGCACACGATGAACGTGGGTCACTCCTTGCGATGCCAGTTCAGACTTGATTTCTGCCTCCGACACTCCTCTCAGATCTCTGCACCGGATTACTCCCTGGAAGAGTTCAAAGTTTTGTGCGGAGACACCCTGATCGGTCGATCAATCAACGTCGTCGACTTAAGAAGCTTTTCGGAGTGCAGCTTGGAAGGGCACTCAACCAAAGTGACCCGTTCCTCAGTCTTTTGACACTCTTTGGTTTGCCGCTGAGACCATTGATTCCTTTCGCGATCGCAAAAGGACTCAGGCCCGACAGAGGTCTATCTTCATCCGCTCCCTCAACAATCAGCCAGCTGGGCCAGAAGCCTGAAAGGTTTCTTGTCTCACGTTCAGAGTCCGTATCAGTGTCCGTTTCCGAATCTCGCCTGTATCTTTTTTTTGGGTTTTAGTTGCCATGTTGTATTCATTAAAATTCGTCTCTCTTGATTCCCACCCACCACCGAGTCCCAACAAGGGGGATGCCCATTTTATACGGAATCCCAGTATATCAGGGTACCAGGATTTCAAAAGAGATATACACAGGTCTGAAAGCGTCCCTGCCACAGAAGCTCCCAAACCCGTTTGACCCAAGCCGCCACCTTCTAGCCTGAGCTAGGGCATGCACGCGACCACCGCTTGATCGAAGTGGGCCACTTCAACCACCTGTCTAGAGGGAAGTCCAGGCCAAAGAGGTGTGTTGACTTGATGACCGCAGTCACATCAGCGGTCTCAACCTCCAGGATCCTATTCTCCCCCATCACAGGACGCACCGCACGGCAAACACGGTGGGCCTCAAGAAGACCACAGAGAGAAAAAGAGTGTGGAACAGAAGGCTTGAAGGGGAGAAAAAGAAAGAAAAAGATCCGTTAAGAAAGGCAGAAGACAATAGGAAAAAGGTGGGTTACTATTTGTCTGGGCCCTCACTCCTAACCTTTCTGACATGGGAGACCCTACCAGGGGCATCAATTCCTACCACGTAATGCTTGGCCAGTCAGCAACTTGGCTATACAGGCCTAGCAGTGTTCACAACAACTAACTATCTGAGTTTTGATGCCCCCGTCAGCAAAGCCTAAAAGATCACCGGACCACGCAAGCCCTCCGACCACGGGAAGGTTGCAACCCCCGGAGGGAGATGGTTCTACATCTGGTGCATGCTAACTGATATTGATAATGGCTTCTGGTCACAAAGCCAAGACATTTTCTTTTCAGCTAATGTAGAAAGTCTAGATGTAGTGCCTGCTTATTAACATTGATAATTATTCAGTCTTCAACCCTGGCCATTTCCTTTTCAGCCAGTATACAACATCCTAAACGTTGTGCCAGCTTAGTAACTTGAAAAATGATTTGGCCCTTAAACCAGACAGACTCAAGGAGGAGAGGAGATAAGCGTATGAGAGATGTGGCTGAAAGGAGTGTTGAGAATGACCGTTTCTGTGACCAGTTCTTTTATTTAATTTATACATCATGGTCTTTATTGGCTTTAAAGATCGTTTTATTATTGTATGTGTGTATAAGGTGGATGGGGGAGGGGTTAGTAGGTGGGTACGGGGGGTGTTGCATGCCCCTAATGGCATGCCTTCCTCATTGATTCCAGTTCCCCAATCACAGCCATGCCCCAGTTTGTCACAGTGTCAGCATTCTGCCGAGTAGTCAGTAGCTAAATTTATGAGGCAACTGGCTGAAGGAGACACTGCAATACTTTAAATCTGTCCTAGAAGTTTTTTGTGTTCCCAGTTCCTGCAGAACTAAACTTTGTATTTGGATAATTTTCAAGGTTCAGGTATAATGTATATTGACAAGCAGCTGCCATGGCAAAGGGTTAGCATCGCGAACCCCCCGGCTGGGAGATCATGGGTTCGATTCCCATTAGTCATGTGGGATTTTTCTGCTCCGACCGGCTCCTACCCAGAGTTGAGTTTGCCATGGGCTCACTCTTCCCCCTCCTCTCTCTCTGTGTCTGTCTGTCTGTCTGTCTCTCTTCTCTCTCTCTCTCTCTCTCGGGAAGCAGGAAAATGCATCTGATAAATGTGTGAATTGAATAATATGGTTGACACTGGACAGTCACAATATTGAAAGCATGCATGCACTATGATGAAAGCCAGTTGCCTTCAGTTAGAAAGATCACAGTCCATTGAGGTCTAGTTGCCCGAAGTTAGAAATATCACAGTCTATTCATGTCTAGTTGCCTTCAGTTATAAATATCACAGTCCACTGAGGTCTAGTAGATTGAATCACCAAAGATTAAAATTCTGTTTATTTATGTGTGTTGGTGCCTCTTATATATTTTCAGCTTATATAGAATATTCAACATCTGGTAATTGCTAAAACAATAGTGATAATAGATTGGTCACAATGCCAGGGCAATTTCTTTTCAGCCAGTAAAGATGGCTGTAATCTGGTGCCTGCTAACTAGTATGATAAACAGAGGAAGCAGACAAAAGAGGAAGAAAAAGTCACAAAGTTTGATTGTGATGTTGCTGCCTTATCTATTGGGTTCATTGTTGGGCATTTAAGTTTTCTTGCAGGAAATGTCCTCACAACAGCTTTGCAGACATTGCATATGAGTGCTGTTCTTAGATCTAGAATGTTACAATTGAAATGTAAAATTTTGACAATTGTTAGCCGTTTTCTTTTACGGACTTGGCAGGTCTGATGTAAAAGTAGGGTGAAGAATGAGTAGTATGTTTTGTGTTGTTTGTATGTTAGATAATGAGACCTTATTTCTGAACTGAGAGAGTGTTAAAAACTTTAAGTTCACAATGTTGTAATCATTCATGTGAGATGCGCTTAATCACTTTGGCAGGCTTACTTGATTTGATGTGTTAATGTGAAACCTACAACAGCATATTACTCTCAGAATAGTGACACAGCTTGTTTTGTAAATCACATGTTGGTATGAAACAAATGCAGTAACCAGGTGGAGAGATTCCACTGTGTGCTATTTTTGAATTTTGAAAGTTACATTTTCTGACTTAAGAAGCCGTTTCTCATCAGACAGGTGTACTTATTGACGTTTAACAGCAGCTGTGTGCATTGTGGCCATGGGTAAAATTTCAGCCCCCACATTCCACCCCATGTCTGTTTTCTAGGCTGTTGTGTTGGGTGATTTGATAGATGGATTGTTTCCTTGGTTATTCATATGACACATCCTGTCCACTTGGACAGGAAGACTTGATTGACAAGGATTGCTTAAACCAGTTGTTTGATTGGGTTTCATTGTTCAGTTACATAACGGCTAAGTGCAGGACCTGTTGGTGAGTATAACTAAGACTGTCTTTCTGTTTTTGGTAGGCACAGTCACACGTTCAGGCCGTACATCTCGCCCTCTTGTGCGCTACTGTCTATTGACTATAGAACGCAAACTTACCACAGAAGGGTCGAGGCCCAGCGGTGGAGGAGACAGAGTGAGAGGAGGTAAGTATGTATCACGGATAAATGGACATGTGAATGTATGTGATAATTAGGGGATAGATGTACTGATTTCTCTCTCCTGTTTGTCCTCTACACCATGAAGAGTACATTAATCTGTTTGAATATCTGTGGTTTAAACTCAAAATTTGAGGAGCTGCAGCTTTTTTCTTTTTTTGGCTGTCCCATCTTCTATGGCATGCAGTGCACCCACGCTGCTACGTTCCGACACCCGTCCACAGCCCCGTCAGTCCCACTGCAGCCCCGGCACCATCAATCCATAGGGAGCAGTCAATGTCAGGTCATCAAGAGTCGGCCCCCAGAAGAGACACCGCACTGGCTGCCCGAGTCACTTCTGATACACGGGACACCATGTACCAAGTTCCCGATAACGAACACGCGTGCGTCTGAGACGCACAGACAGGATGACATGACGCAGGGAAAAATTCACACAGAGTTTATACCGACGCACAAATTACAAAATTTGGGGGTGGCTGTGCGTCAAAGTCCGGCTTTTCCGCAAAGTGCGACTGCGTGATGATCGCGGTGCAGAGTGTTCGCAGAAACGGCAGAGAGTTCTCGGAAATGCGCTCATGCGTGCCTGACTTAGCCTAATGCACCGAGAGTTGCGCCCTTCCTCTTGACTTGTCGCGCGATATCGGGAGGTATCCAACATGGCGTTATTCCGCTGGTTTAGCAGAACCACAACAAGGCAGCGGGCGAGGAACGATGATGACATTATGTTGAAGAGGATTCAGCCGTTGATTCCACACACGGGGGCAGTACAAAGCGGAAACGCAGTGACGAAGCACCAGCTGCCGACAGTGATGATAACGGCGCACATTCCCCTTCTGAAGAGCCAAGCAAGAGCCGATCAAAACCGAAAACTACAGCGAGTTTTCAACGCGGAGTGGCTTCACCAATTTGACTGGCTTTCTTTGACAAAGAAGCAGCAAAATGTTCTGCACAACGTGCATGTCTGCTGCTGGAAAGGACCGGCACCTTCAAACCAATGGCTTCGTTTTCAAAGGTAAGGATAACTTAAGCTTGTATGAAAAGTATGTGCGTGTGTGTGTGTGGGTGGGAGGGGGGGGGGGTAAGGAAGAAGTGACTTTCTGAATATTTATTATATTGGTTGAATTATTATGTAAAAGAATAAAACACCAACACCCATGTTTTGCAAATGTTTGGTTTACTTTTAAAATCTTCTTCAGGCATGGCAAGTTCCAAGTGAGAAAAGTTAAAAGTGTGTGAATTAAGTATTACATTGGGTATGGGCATCATCACATGGGGGCGGGAGTTATGCTGATAATTAATTTAAGGTTGTCCTCGTTGCCCCAACCTCTCGCCTACCCCACCTGTCCACAGCACTGTTGATCTAGATAACTGAAGTACCTGAAGTCAAGCGATTTCTAAACTTCTGTGGGTACATGGATATGCTTGCAGAACAGCTTTGACTCGACACATGCAGTCAGGGACCACAGGCTCAGTTTGGCAACTCTAGAGCAGAGACGTTTGATGGGAACCATCCTCACCAGGCAGACTGAAGAATCTGAGGGTGCAGAATCAGACTGTCTGATGGCACAGATGAGGACAGCATCAACCATGGCGATAGAGAATATCTCGGACAGAAAGTTCCTCCCTCTACTGCGGCTCCAGGTATGTTTGACTCTCTCTCTCTCTGTAATGTATTTATTGCTGCCTGCACCATTTATCTTTATTTGACTCTAAATTTAAAATTTATTTTCTCTCTGGTGCTATGAATTATCTGTAAATTTAAAATTTATTTTCTCTCTGATAAAATGATTTTTGCTACTGTTCTGTGGTTGTTTGCATGTAATTTTCTTTTCTCGTCTTTTCTTTTCAATTTTATTCTATATTCAATTTTATTTTAAAGATAAGATAAGAAAGTTGTTTATACCCACCGACCGAAAAGGGCCATATCAGGGCGTCACCACGTTAAAATCAACTCCCCAGTTTTTAAAAAAAAAAGAAAAAAAAAAAAAAAAAAAAAAAAAAAAAACCCAAAATTTCACACATCTTTTTAAACGACATCGTCTACAAACGACCAAAAACTTGTTAAAAATTTTTCAGCCGTAAAATCTTAAATCAGATAAAAAAATTTTTAATCTCTCTAAAAAACTAAAGGATCACGTCAGGCGGGAATCCCTGAACAGGATCTTCGGGCCCCCGCCTAAAATTTTGTGTCTCACATCGTGCAAGCCCCCAAACACTCTAAAAGTACAGTTTCATTGTGAGGGCGCAGACAGGGAATGCCCCACGGAGTTTCTTCACTCCTAAAAGGGTAAGCAGGGAAAAATCGAATGGCCGTTGCACCCGGGCCAAAACCCCTTTCCCCCTTTTTACACCTCCCGATGTGGAGGGAGGAATCCTTAAGATAAAAAAAGATAATGTTCTTATAGCCCACCGACCCAGGGGGCCACATCAGGGCTTTCACCACTTTAAAAAAACTTCCCATTTCATAAAAAAAAAAAAAAAAAAAAAAACCTTTCACACATCTCGTTAAATGACATCGTCACAAACGAACCAAAAACTTTTTTAAAAAAATCCTTCTTCCGTAAATCCAAATCAATAAAAATTTTAATTTCTCTCAAAAACCCAAGGATCACGTCGGCGGGCCATCCCCGAACAGGGTCTTCTGGACTCCCTGTAAAATGTTTGGTCCACATCGTGCAATCCCAACCTCTAAAAGAAATTTTCATTTGAGTGGTGCATGACATGGGAAGCACCCGGAGCTTCCCCACTCTTTTTAAAAAGGAAAATGGGAAAATACGAATGGCCTGGCAGCCGGGACAGAACCGTTTTTTCTTTACGACCCCCGCAGATGGGAGGAATCTTTAAGGTTTGGACGGATTGAAAGAGTTTGTTTTTTTCTCTGTGTTTCCCAAACCTCCTGCCAGAGGTCCCACATAATCGTTAAATTTTGGGTTTTACATCTGAGCAGGGGTATAAGTGTTGGGCAGTTTCTCTCTTTTGGCGTTCTGGGTAAACGATAAACCCTTCGTTTTCCCCCCCTGCCCAACATGGGCCGGAACCCAAGCAAGAGAATGTTTTTAACCGTCCGCCTTCAATTGCAAAAAGTTCAAAAAAAAGTAAAAGTTCTGGAGCTGAAGGTTCGGCCCCGCTATGGCCTCC
>JAFLJL010008871.1:0-11801 GCA_018398815.1 Conus ventricosus
TGTACACACTGCAATCGACACAGCACACACACACCCGCTCGCACACACACACCACACACACACCACCCCACACACACACACACACCACACACACACACACACACACACACCACACACATATATATATATATATATATATTGGCTCATGTGCACACACACAAAACACACACGAACACAAACACACACACACACACACACACACACACACACACACACACACACACAACACAACACAACACAACACAACACAACACACACACACACACACACACACACACACACACACACACACACACATGCACACACATCCACACACATGCACACACATCCACACACACACACACACACACACACCTGCACACACACACACACACACACACACACACACACCACACACACACACACACACACACACACACACACACACACACACACACACCACACACACACACACAAGGCAGCCTTTTGTATGGGGCATCATGATCGGCTGGGCTATAAATAAAATTAAGTCACAAACACACGCGCGCGCGCACACTCTCTCTCTCTCTCTCTCTCTCTCTCTCTCCTCTCTCTCTCTCTCTCTCTCTCTCTCTCTCTCTCTTTCTCTATCTCTTTTACACACACACACCAAAACACGCACGCACGCACGCACGCACGCACGCACGCAACGCACGCACGCACGCACGCACGCACGCACGCACGCACACACACACACACACACACACACACACACACACACACACACACACACACACACATTCACACGTACACACTAAAAATATTTCTTGTCCATAGGATATTTTGATCGAATTAATGTTGTGCTAAGATGTTTCCAAATTTGCTGTCGTGTCCCAGATTGTTTACTTATTTTTTAAAAAAAAAAAAAGCATTTTCTTGCTTAGTCACAATATGGTTGATATGAGCGTTCCACGTTAGCTTTGTTGTAAGAAACAAACCCCAAAATTTTACCGAATCCTTGTACTGAATTGTTTCGTTTTCAATTTTAAACAAGGTAGCTCAGCAGGATTACTACCATTATTGAAAAGCATCATATGAGTCTTTTCTGAAGATAATGCAAGACCATTTGTGACCATATAATTGTTTATTTTATCAAGTTCCCTTTGATATAAGCTTCTTGATATAGTTTAATGCCCTTTTTAGATGTATTTCTTTTCATAATAACATTCATCCATATACAGATATCATCTGCATATTGTACTGATACTACATGTTTTTGACAAATGTGATGGCAAATCGTTCATCAAGATATTAAATAACAGAGGTGCAATTACGGAACCTTGTGGCAAGCCCATGTGAATAGATCTAAAATTTTAATATGAATTACCTACTCTAACTTGTATACTTCTTTTACTCAAAAAGCATTTAATGAAATGGTATAGATGACCCGATAAACCAGTCTGTTTAAGTTTATAAAGAAGCTTGGCATGCCAGACTTGGTCATAGGCTTTCTTGATATCAAAGAAAGTTTGCAATAATGTTTTTTTCTTCTCGCAAACTGTTGTTTTATGTTTGTTGTAAGTTCACCAAATTATCGATTGCAGACCTGCCTTTCCGGAAACCTGCTTGGTTAAATGGGAATGATTTTATTTACTTCACAATAATGAACCAATCTTCTTAAAATAATCCTCTCCAGAAGTTTACATGTATGTGAGGTTAGAGCAATTGGCCTGTAACTATGTTTGTCCACTGGAGTTTTACCATGCTTTAGAATAGGAACGATGACAGACTGTTTCCAGTGTTCTGGCATAACACCCTCAACCCAACATTTCTGAAACAATTTATGCAACAATAAAACAAAGTTATCTGGCAAGTGTTTAAGCATATCATTAAAACTATATCTAATCCTACAGATGATTTCTTATTGGGAAGAGATATAAGTGCATCTTTGACTTCATCAAAAGTAATTGGAGCATTGATGAAGTGACTGTTGTCACTAACTGGATCTTTGTATTCATCGTTTCCTTCTTCTTCAGTTGTATATGTTTATTTTTATGGGCCAGACCTTCTAGACGCATAGAGTCTGAAAACATATCAGCGAATAATTCTGCCTTTTTTGAGTTTGACGGAAATTCTTTGTTCTTCAGTCTTATAGGACAAGATGGCAAATTTACACTTTTTTTCATTTCATGAAACTTTTTCCAAACTTTTTGGAGATCTGTATGGTTTGAAATTTCATTTGTACAGAAAGAGGACCAGTATTTGCCTTTTCGCCTGCGCTATTACCATATTGCTATGATGATTTGCTTTTCTTTTAGCAATTAGATTCTCTGGTGATTTGTCTTTTAGATATATCTAAACATTGATTTCTCTTATTTACGGCTGCATCACAGGCTGGTGTCCACCAGATATTCCTGAATGTTTGTTTGATTTGACTGGATGGAACTTTGGAATTGCTACATCAGCAGCTCTAAGAATGGCACAAGTAAAGTATGAATATAATTGGTCTATGTTATCAGTATCAACACTTTCAGTATGACAAGCATCCAGACTATTTTTGAATTCTCTCCCAGTCAGCAAGTTTATAATTATATTTTGGAATTTTGTCTACTGAGATTCATAAGACTCTGTCATTTCATTAAAGTTCTAATAATGGGAAGATGATCGCTACCCAAAGTATCATTAAAAGTATCCCAGCTACATTCTGGGGCTAGCAAAGGAGATACCAAAGTTAAATCAATTGCTGATACCCTGTGTTTGAGATGTCCGGAATTCTAGTGATGCGGCCATCGTTACGCATATATAAACAAGAATCAACGATATTTTCAACAAAGCGGTTACTAGTAACTGATGCACAATCTTTATCACAGAATGGGGAATGAGCGTTAAAATCCCCTGCTACAGCCACTTTTCTTTATCTTGAAGAGTATGTAACCATTCTATGTTAAATTCATTGGTCCTTTAGGTAAGTACGCAGAAATTACGTTTATTGTATGATTTTCATTAAATTTTACTGAGCTTGCACACAAATGTAAACCGTGAGTATTATTTGGTGCAGGGGGAGGGCGTACTTTGTAATCTATCCCTCTTTAATATATATGCTGCACTGATTTTAGAAGTATCCTCAACTTGCTCATACACAGGTGGATAATAATAACCTAAGAAACTTCAAAGTATCGACTGCAAAGGATACAGGCTTGCTCTTGGTGTACCCTTTCACGCATCAACCTTCGGAACTTATACAGAAATTGGAGAATGCCTTTGGATGAATATCGAAATCTTGCATGTGCAAAGTACGTTCTTAGGACCTCAACACTTGACAACTTTGTCTCGGAAGAAGTAACAAATAAAATCAGAAATAAATTATCCTAAACGGGCCAGACAGATATCTTTATTAAAGCCAATTGGCTCATATGTAATCTGACTTACTTAAAGAGTCGGAAATAAATCCACAGTGTATTGATGCACAGCAAGTAGTTTCTCCTTACCCTAACTGGGAGATGAATAAACCACATTTTGATATCAATTACACTGATGTGAAAAAGAATGAGAATTCAAATATTATGCAAAGTGAAGTCCGATTTTACCTAGAGAATAAATACCCAAATCATTTAAAGGTATACACAGATGGCTCACTCTTAGATGATCACCGTGCTGGTTCAGGTTTTGTTATACCAGCTTTAAAAAAAAGAAAAGTCATACTTCATTGGTAAAAAATCGATCAATATTTACCGCCGAACTCGTAGCTATACTTATGGCTCTTAATTACATAGTTGATCTTCCGTTGAACATTTTTCAAATTTTATTCTGCGTCGATTCTCAGTCCGTACTGTATGCTTTACGTTCATTTGATATACAAGAAAAAATCCAAAATTATCAAAGAAATCGATCAAATGATTAACATTTTAAGTTTAAAGGGAACCAATATCACCTTTTGCTGGGTTCCTTCACACGTGGATTATATCAAACGATTGTGCTGATAGAGCCGCAAAAAAAGGTGCAAGGCAAGACAGGGAATCAATGGAAATAAACATCCCATTATCCGTTACAGAAGGGTATACAATACTAGAGCAAGCATCGTGGAACAAAGTTTCAAAATCTCTCCATAGGAAGGAGAAATTCTCTGGTCTCTTACTGAATTCGGTTAGTTTAACAAACAAAATAGCAGTGAATTATAGCAACAGTTTCAAATTTAGACACATTACTTCGCTCTCTTATAGGATAAAGCTTAATGCCTTCAAAACAAAATTCAGCAAGAATGTTAAATGTCTGTGCGGTGAACAAATTTCAAACCAACACATTCTTCTGGAATATATATATTCGATTATAACACAGCTTGCTGTTTTGTCCTAGATTGAAGAAATAGGTGGAAGTGGGGGTGTGTGTGTGTGCTGGAATGGTGCTCGGTACTTATCCTTGGAATTTATTAGTTTATTATATATATATAATATATATACCACAGAATTATGGACTTTGGTGTGTCTCTATTTGACGCCAAGAGCACAGACACAATCAGCCGGTCTCCCTGATGAGTCCGATCCAGCGGACGAAAGGCCTAGGAGCAGGCAATACAAATAGATCTGCCTTCAAAGGAGAGTACGACGTTCCCTCAGGCAGCTAGTGAAGGGTTTCTCATATTTATAATATATTCCCCCCATTTTCTTCATCTTAATTTTTTTTTATTTTTTTTTTAATAATTAAAATCTTTGCCAAGTCATTACTATAATGACTGAAGAATTGTTTACCTGCACTTGTTTTCTCCCACTGTTTAGTTGTTCAGCTATATATATATATATTATATATAGAGAGAGAGAGAGAGAGAGAGAAGAGAAGAGAGAGAGAGAGAGAGAGAGAGAGAGAGAGAGAGAGAGAGAGAAAGAGTGGGGGGACAGGACAAGACAAGACAAATGTTTTTATCATAGCATTGCAGCCGTAAGACAAGAGGGTGAACATGAACAATTGTATGCACATAGCAATATTATTTACTGATTTCACACATGAATAAACATACACGCCCACACAAACGCACGCGCGCCACAAACACACCCCCCCCCCCCCCCCCACACACACACACACACACACACATTGATACAGATCATCTTGAATAGTTTACTTTTTAAGTTAAATGTTATCCCACATTAATTCTAACTTGCTCTTTATTATCTTCATTGCCTGTGCGACAGATTTAATAACAGTTTGATTACTGCTGAAAATGATTTTTATAACTTTGTTCTGATCGGGAATGGTGGGGAAGGATTCCAGTATGACACATTTTTACGGATATCATCATAAGTGGCACAGTAAAATAAAACATGAGTTTCATTTTCGAATCCATTTCCACATGATGGGCAGTTGTTATCCGCTTGGTCATTTCGAAACCACTGAATACAATTTTTAAGGCCAGAAACTCGGAGTCGAAATCTTGAGAAGCTGTCTCTATGCTACTTATCAGTAACACATGACAAATATTTTTCAGGCTCAAAGACATTTTGAAATTATTAAACCATCAATATTTATCATTATTCTCCAACTGAGAATGCCAGTTTCTGTTTAAAGCAGAAAATAAGCGTATCTTTCAACTTTAGAAATAAAAGCAGATTCACACCCAACACCTTGACTCAACCAGACTATGCCATACCCATTTTCCGTCAAAAATGTTGTACTTTTGATGTCCATTTAAAGTGACCAGATTTATGCTGCTTTAACAGCATTTCATAAGCCTGTCTACATATTCTTGAGGGGGGCAGTGACACGAGTTTTAACCAGTATTTGATACACTTTATTGATGCCCTTAGATACAGTGGGTATCTTCCAGTTTCCACAAAGACCAGATTGTTTGAGACATGCAGGGGCATTTAGGAATCTTTTTATAGCAAAGGTGTGTACAGTTTCGATTTGTCTACAATTATTTTCTAGACCCCAGACTTCATCTGCGTATGTTAATAATACAGGTTCGAACTTTAATTAAGGGCCACTTATACACAGTCTCACAAAACATAGAAAGAAAACCGACAAACGACAGAAACTTTATAAATGTTTTATTTCATTATCAGTGAACAACATTTTGTCACTTTCATCGAAAAAAATCATTCTTTCTGATTAGACAGGGCGCCTGAATGAGACTACCCCCCAAAAATGACATTCACAAAAAGAGTGTTTCTTTACAGTCTGATCAAAACCGAGTGGCCCCCCTCGTGCTGCCACACAATCCACACAGCGCTGCATCATGGTGTTGACTGTTCTTGTAATGAGTGCCTGGGGGAGGTTTGCCCACTCCTGCTGCAGGTAGTGCAGCAGCTCCTGTCGATTTGCCGGAACAGGGATTTTCTCGAACTCTCCTCCCAAGCTCGCCCCAGATTTTCTCAATAGGGTTCATGTCCGGCTGTTTGCCTGCCATGGCATCCTGGTGATGCCCGCTTGCACCACAAAAGTGTTCACGGCTCGACAACGATGTGGGGTGCATTATCGTCCATGAACACAGCCTGAGCCCCAATCTGCTGGAGTGTTGGGACAACCAAAGGCTGTAAAATCTCCTGCAGGTAGCGTTGGCCGTTCAGGTTGCCATCCACATGGTACAGGGGAGTCTTGTGGTGACTGCTGATGCCCCCCCCCCCCCCCCCCATACCATGACGGAGCCACCACCAAAAGCGACGACCTCCTGGATGACGTCATCTGCCACCTGCTCCCTGGGACGCCGCCACACCCGAATGCGTCCATCTCGTGGCTTCAACGGAACTTGGTCTCATCGGTGAAAAGCACAATCCGCCACTGAGCCCAGTCCATGTTCGATGAGCTGTGCACCAGGCCAGGCGACGTGCCCGGTGGGCCGCAGTCAGTTTTGGTTTCCGGACTGGGCGCCTTGCTCGAAGGTTGGCAGCATTGAGGCGCCGCCGTATGGTCATCTCACACACTGCTGTGTTATTGGCAGCTTGGAGCCGACGCCTGATGGTGTTGGAGGTGGTGGTCCTTGTCCGAAAAGCAATGTCTGCGGATGAACCTGTCATCTCTTGCAGTGTCTTCTTTGGCTGGCCTGGATGGGTCTCTCTTTGACAGTTCCAGTGGCTTGAAAAACGTTCTCTCAGCCGAATGATGACGGAGTGGGACACTTGTAGTCTTCTGGCCACTTTTCGAACGCCAACTCGATCCTGCAGACATGCAATCGCCCGGGTCCGGTCGAAATCAGACAGCTTGCGTCTTGAGCATTTTTGTGTTATGAAGAATTATGCACGTTGGGCTGCTTTTAGGGGCATTCCAGTCAGTAAAATGCTCTGCAATGCATTGTTTTTTGCACGTGCATTTGAATTTCAGTGCAAAACTGTTTGAAGCAGTGTTCACTCTTGCTTAAAAAACAAGCAATTTTGACAACAATCTGCAACTTTGAACACCCCCCCCCCCCCCCCCCCCCCCCCCCGTCTGCATGCCGCACGTGACAATAAGACAGCTTTCGCAAGCTTTGCGGAATACTCTGTTAACCCCTTAAACCCTTCCCAGTCGAATTCTTTAAAAAATGCATTGCTTGTATTTTTTGGCCAATTTAAAAAGAAAGGGCCTTTTTTCGGGGTGTCCTTAATTAAAGTTCGACCCTGTAGATTCAATTTGCGAATCAAAGAGTTTCCAAAACAAACGTGCATCTATTGATCTCAGTTTTTTCAGAGACTTTATGATTTCTATAACTCCTTTTTTCCTTTTCTACAGTGTTCCGACAGAGCACAACTTACACTTAATTTTGTCGTAAACAGCATGCCCAAGTATTTATAAGAATTCGTTACTTTAACCACTTCATTCCCATAGTACCACTTTTCCATAAAGGCTAAATGTCCCCCCTTCCTAACTGTTAACCTTGAGAGAGAGAGAGAGAGAGAAGAGAAGAGAGAGAGAGAGAGAGAGAGAGAGAGAGAGAGAGAGAGAGAGAGAATGAGAGAGAGAGAGAGAGAGAGAGAGAGAGAGAGAGAGAGAGAGAGAGAGAGAGAGAGAGAGAGAGAGAGAGAGAGAGAGAGACCATGTTTTACGTTCTATTTTGCTTTGTTTAAATATGATTTTTGATTATATGATACATTGCTTTATATAATACCCTGAAGGCGTCGTCGTAATGACAGACATCGATTTTTAAGAGAAAAAAAGACAAGCACTTTAGTAGATATGTATGATCTTAGTTATGGTGATTTCTTTAAGCGAAATAAACCAATGAATAATATTTGGTGTGGATGTGTAATTGCTGAGGGCGAGGGAATGCTGGTTTGTATGTAGGGACGGATGTTAGGAATTAAGAAAGTGTGGCGAACAGACCAAATAATTATGCAGGGGTTTTGTGTGTGTGCGTGTGTGTGTGTGTGTGTGTGTGTGTGTGTGTGTGTGTGTGTGTGTGTGTGTGTGTGTGTGTGTGTTGTTGTTGTCTTCAATTTAACGTCTTTCCACATTAAGTGATATTAGACGAAGGGAAAGGATTTGGAGAGGGGGAGCATGAGGAGGAGGTGGGTGGGTCATCTTGCAATCATATACAAAAAAGAAAAGAAAAAAAAGCATCTTTACAATCTTTGCAATAAAATTTTAAAAAAAATAAAATAAAAAAAAGGTATGGGAAAGCCAACTTTAAATAACTATTTTGAATCATAACACAAACTATAACAAATGTCCCATAGGACTGCGTAGTAAACACTTCGCAAAATCAAACAACAAACTAAATTCTCAAGAATACTGTCAAGAGAACTTTCAGAAATAGCCGGTAAAATAGGTCTCAATCTCTGGCATTCCAGAAGAATGTGTTGGTTTGAAATTTGTTCACCGCACAGACATTTAACATTCTTGCTGAATTTTGTTTTGAAGGCATTAAGCTTTATCCTATAAGAGAGCGAAGTAATGTGTCTAAATTTGAAACTGTTGCTATAATTCACAGCTATGTTGTTTGTTAAACTAACCGAATTCAGTAAGAGACCAGAGAATTTCTCCTTCCTATGGAGAGATTTTGAAACTTTGTTCCACGATGCTTGCTCTAGTAAATGATACCCTTCTGTAACGGATAATGGGATGTTTATTTCTATTGATTCCCTGTCTTGCCTTGCACCTTTTTTGCGGCTCTATCAGCACAATCGTTTGAATATAATCCAACGTGTGAAGGAACCCAGCAAAAGGTGATATTGGTTCCCTTTAAACTTAAAATGTTAATCATTTGATTGATTTCTTTGATAATTTTGGATTTTTTCTTGTAATCAAATGAACGTAAAGCATACAGTACGGACTGAGAATCGACGCAGAATAAAATTTGAAAAATGTTCAACGGAAGATCAACTATGTAATTAAGAGCCATAAGTATAGCTACGAGTTCGGCGGTAAATATTGATCGATTTTTACCAATGAAGTATGACTTTTCTTTTTTTAAAGCTGGTATAACAAAACCTGAACCAGCACGGTGATCATCTAAGAGTGAGCATCTGTGTATACCTTTAAATGATTTGGGTATTTATTCTCTAGGTAAAATCGGACTTCACTTTGCATAATATTTGGATTCTCATTCTTTTTCAAATCAGTGTAATTGATATCAAAATGTGGTTTATTCATCTCCCAGTTAGGGTAAGGAGAAACTACTTGCTGTGCATCAATACACTGTGGATTTATTTCCGACTCTTTAAGTAAGTCAGATACATATGAGCCAATTGGCTTTAATGAAGATATCTGTCTGGCCCGTTTAGGATAATTTATTTCTGATTTTATTTGTTACTTCTTCCGAGACAAAGTTGTCAGGTGTTGAGGTCCTAAGAACGTACTTTGCACATGCAAGATTTCGATATTCATCCAAAGGCAATTCTCCAATTTCTTTATAAGTTCCGAAGGTTGATGCGTGAAAGGGTACACCAAGAGCAAGCCTGTATCCTTTGCAGTCGATACTTTGAAGTTTCTTAAGTAAATAATTTGGAGCACTAAAAAATATTTCTTGTCCATAGGATAATTTTGATCGAATTAATGTTGTGCTAAGATGTTTCAAAATATTGCTGTCTTGTCCCCAGTATTGTTTACTTATTACTTTTAAAAAATTTAAGCATTTTCTTGCTTTAGTCACAATATGGTTGATATGAGCGTTCCACGTTAGCTTTGTTGTAAGAAACAAACCAAAAATTGTACCGAATCCTTGTACTGAATTGTTTCGTTTTCAATTTTAAACATAGGTAGCTCAGCAGGATTACTACCATTATTGAAAAGCATCATATGAGTCTTTCCTGAAGATAATGCAAGACCATTTGTGACCATATAATTGTTTATTTTATCAAGTTCCCTTTGATATAGCTTCTTGATATAGTTTAATGCCCTTTTAGATGTATTTCTTTTCATAATAACATTCATCCATATACAGATATCATCTGCATATTGTACTAATACTACATGTTTTGACAAATGTGATGGCAAATCGTTCATCAAGATATTAAATAACAGAGGTGCAATTACGGAACCTTGTGGCACGACCATGTGAAGAGATCTAAAATTTGAATATGAATTCCCTACTCTAACTTGTATACTTCTTTTACTCAAAAAGCATTTAATGAAATGGTATAGATGACCCGATAAACCAGTCTGTTTAAGTTTATAAAGAAGCTTGGCATGCCAGACTTGGTCATAGGCTTTCTTGATATCAAAGAAAGTTGCAATAACGTTTTTTCTTCTCGCAAACTGTTGTTTTATGTTTGTTGTAAGTTTCACCAAATTATCGATTGCAGACCTGCCTTTCCGGAAACCTGCTTGGTTAATGGGAATGATTTTATTTACTTCACAATAATGAACCAATCTTCTTAAAATAATCCTCTCCAGAAGTTTACATGTATGTGAGGTTAGAGCAATTGGCCTGTAACTATGTTTGTCCACTGGAGTTTTACCATGCTTTAGAATAGGAACGATGACAGACTGTTTCCAGTGTTCTGGCATAACACCCTCAACCCAACATTTCTGAAACAATTTATGCAACAATAAAACAAAGTTATCTGGCAAGTGTTTAAGCATATCATTAGAAACTATATCTAATCCTACAGATGATTTCTTATTGGGAAGAGATATAAGTGCATCTTTGACTTCATCAAAAGTAATTGGAGCATTGATGATGTGACTGTTGTCACTAACTGGATCTTTGTATTCATCTTTTCCTTCTTCTTCAGTTGTATATGTTTTATTTTTATGGGCCAGACCTTCTAGACGCATAGAGTCTGAAAACATATCAGCGAATAATTCTGCCTTTTCTGAGTTTGACGGAAATTCTTTGTTCTTCAGTCTTATAGGACAAGATGGCAAATTTACACCTTTTTTCATTTCATGAAACTTTTTCCAAACTTTTGGAGATCTGTATGGTGTCAAGGGTAAAAGACCCTGTCAGGGGAATGAGGCAGGAACAGACAAAGAGTAAAGCGGCACAACACTCAACCACTCACTACCTCCAGACCACTCCAGGAATTACGGAACAAATAACATTTTAAATTATAAATACACAAATTTACTCAAACATAATAATAAACACCTCAATCACTCGCACATACACTCCATTTATGAAATGGGTCACCTATCAAAGAAGAGGGGGAAAGACAGGAAAACGAATAACTAAAAAAAAACAAACCAAAGTATAGAGACCCTATCAGGAGCTAACTATCACTAAGGGACAAAATAACCCACTAAATGGGAACTTCGACAAAAAAAACACCACCACCCGGATCTCACTGCCACCCGACCTAATAACCAACTAAAGCTACCGCCCCCCAACAAAGAGGAAGAAGAGGAGAAACAAATTAATACAACCAACAGGACATACTAGATACATTAAATCACACAGCGTACGCCACAATCACGCCATAAACCCAATCCACAACCAG
>JAFLJL010008889.1:13246-15746 GCA_018398815.1 Conus ventricosus
TGCGATTTGACACCCCCGGGTTATAAACTCTACAATTCCCCCGTGAACTTGGTGCCACTGCCAAGAGTGGTGGTGGTATCGTGCTGATCATCAAAGAGTGTCTCGTGTCTTACTGCCACGTAAATTCCACCTTCCCCTTCTCCCAAAACCACTTTGAAGTGGCTGAGCTACTTCTGACTTTGCAAAATCAACGAATCCGTCTGCTGTGTGTGTATCGACCCCGCCCAGTAAAAGGAACAAACTGTGTTCAAGATTCTACGAAGAGTTCCCTGATTTCCTTGATTTTGCCGCCACGCGTGACGGCGATCTCTTGATCGTCGGTGACTTTAATGTTCATTACGACGACTTGAGTGATCCCAGAGTTAGGGGTTTCAGAAACTCTTAGAGACGTGTGGCCTTTCTCAGGCCATTGATTGAACCCACTTATCCAGAAATTTGGTCACATTCTTGATCTTGTGTTTTTTCGTGACACTGACGGTCTCTGCATTCTGCTAAGGGTTGTTATGATTTGATCTGTTCACTATAGTCTAGTGTGCCATCTCAGTTTTCCAAAGCAAAAGTGGGCCCCCCCAATTCAAATGTGTTCGTGCCATTCATAAGATTGACCTGCTGATTTTTCTCATGACATCGCTAACATTATCACGCCTGACGTAACACTTACTGATCTGAACATTGGCTTAGAAAAGTTTTGGATAAACATGCGCCTGTACGTCAGTGGACGGCACACGGGCGCCGCCCGGCTCCGTGTACAACTCAATTGCACCTGAGCTGCGAAAATTGAAAACGCGAGCGACGTCGAGCCGAGCGGCGCTGGTGTCATCTAGACTGACATACACAAGCAAATTTATGATGCTCCCAAAACAGAAAGTCGTACATTTTTGTCCATCAAGCCAAAAACTACTTTTTATTTCCTCCAAAGTTGCAGCAGCATCCTCGTTTTAAAGAACTGTTTAGAACTGTCACTAGCATGTTGGTTAAGGCTGCAAGTGTTGTAATGCCGTCCACTCATGAGCCGTCACAGCTTCTGGTTTGTTTTCTTTAGTTTTCGCTCACAAAATTCATACAATTCGAACGCTTTCTCCCCATCCTCAGATACTTCAGATCAGTCCCGTTGTTTTTAAAGGTACCACACTCTGCGAGTTTCTTGCAGTGTCTGAGCAGACTGTTTCTAAAAATCAAACACAGTCCCGCAAAACATCCGTGACCTTGACCCCATTCCCCCCCCACTCCTCTTTTGAACACCTTTACTCTCTCCTTTCCCACCATCACCAAAAAATTTTTAACGAGTCTCTGTCTTCGGCACAGTTCCCACTGACTTTAGACCGCCCTTGTTAAACCTCTACTCAAGAAAAGCAGTCTTGATCCCAACGTTCTTAAAAATTACAGACCCATCTCAATCTTCCTTTCCATCCAAAATTCTGAGAAAGTCATTCTTCAACAGCTCTCTGACCATTTTGGCCTCAAACAACCTCCTCACACCACATCAGTCAGCCTTATCGCCCTGGGCACAGGCACGGAGACAAACCCTCCTTCGTATTCTCAATGATATCTAAATTCCTTAGACGAAAACAAAATTTCTGTCCTTCTTTTGCTAGATCTTTCGGCAGCCTTTGACACCCTAGCCATGAAATTTCCCTTTTCTCTCGTTTGAAATACACATGTGGCATCAGGGAAACAGCTTTAAATTGGTTTTTGTTTTTTATCTTCTAGACAGGAAACAGTTCATTCAAGTAGGTGACCACCGTTCTGATGAATCTAACCTCCAGTTTGGCGTACCTCGGGATCCGTGCTGGGACCTGTCCTCTTTATTTGTACACCACTCCATTGTCTAATGTCATCCACGGCCATTCCGTTTCACACAAATGTTTGCCGATGATACTCAGCTGCTTTCCCTTCCTCTGTCATCGACGACTACTCACCCCTTGTTTCTACTCTTCAATCTTGTACTTCTGATATTGAGACCTGGATGTCAGCAAATAACTTAAATTAAACTGTGGAAGACTGAAGCCATCCGGTTTTCAAAGCATCACATCATGGCCCTGATCTGCCCCTTCTTTTTTGACATTAGGTTCCAGCACCATTGAATTTTCAAACACTGTTCGCGACCTTGGGTTCTCCTTGAAGTGACCTCTCAATGAAAGCATTCACAAAAACTTGTCAGTTAGCTTTCATAGAACTTAAACGAATTGCTGCTATTCGACCCTATCTCACTGAAGACGCCACAAAAACTCTCGTTCATCCTACATCCTCTCAAGGCTAGATTACTGCAACTGTTTCTCTTTGGCTTTTCCCTCAACTGTCATCCAACCCCTTCATTGTTACAGAACTCTGCAGCCCCGTCTCATTTGCAAATCTCCAGGACCCAAACCCCGCATCCCTCTCCTGAAAAAGTTGCACTGGCTCCCCGTTGAAGAAAGAATTAAATACAAATGTTGTTGTCTTTGCTTCAAGATTTTTTACTGGCGATGCCCCTGCCTTCTTTTCCCATCTCCTTCAAGTA
>JAFLJL010008908.1:0-10000 GCA_018398815.1 Conus ventricosus
AAGGGTTTAAATCAGTCGCAAAGAAGCATCATCTCCACAAAATACTTGTCCTTCTTCGATTGTGGTTTAATATCTTAAATAATAGCGCAACTGCTTGTAATTGCTCTCGCTAAATGCACCTTAGCAGCACCGCAGGAACGGAAAGTTTTCCCACAGCCTATAATGACTATCTTTTTCTGTCCAACTGTTTCAGCTTTGAAAACCTGCTCTTCCGTCATCTCACCCAAAATTCCTGTTCGTTTAGCATTCTGAAACGCAGTTTGGATAACAGATGATTCTTGTTATTTTGAAGTCCTCTGTTGTTTTGGATCCTTTGTCTTTGGTTTCCTGTATGGGTTTTTTTAGCCATGTTTTTGTCAAGGTAAGACTTCATGAACTCAGCTGAGAGAAGCTTGTCTTGAACGTCAATTTTTCGAGTCTGAAGCTCTTCGCCAACCTTTTTATTGACAGTCTTTGTGATGCGGGCTAAGACCTGCCCAGTGATGTACTGTCAATGTTTCTATGTGGATACTTGACTGCAATGAAGGTAACAAAATGCCCAAGAGCAACTAGATAATTTTTAAAGTCCCCCATGTTTTATTCTTCTTGAGCTTGCTCATGACACATGGCCCATCTTCATCTCGAGCCAAACTTTGTAGCTTGTTTAAGCTTTCAATTGGAAATGGGTCCTTGACACTTTTAATTGCGCAAACCAGGCTCATTTTGGTCTTGCAACCCGCTGAGATAGATGACCAGATTTTTCTAAATCAAGCACTTTCTTGCAGCTTAAAATACATGTCGGCATCCCAGCGCATGTAACTTGTAAGCGACTAAATCGATCATTATCGAGAACAAAAGCGACACATTTTTCCAAATGCCCTACAATATTTTATATATTTATTTATATAATTGTCATGAGTCACGAATGTATATGTCAGAAGATCGATGTGATCCTGTCGTTATGTAACTTAATAATGTGCATCACATTGCCATATAAAACCTACATGACAATTTTTTTTTCTCTTTACATTTTTAAACTATATAATGAAAGATCTTATCCGTCCCAAAACATCAAACATAATTGTCCATCATAACAGAGAATGTTGCAAGAAACACTTATGTTACATTTCACAATTTCGTGTGTGGACAATTATAAGATTCAAATTTTATCAAAAATAAACTTCTCCTTTGAGTATTTAATTGCCTTTTTGTGGGTTAGTGCAACATGCCCCAGAGATGATGTCCACAGGTTTTCTAGTGGTTTGGGGCAAAGGGTTTCATTTTTATCAACATTTTTTCAGTAAAGTAGACTCCACGTAAATTTCACCATCAAACCAGGTTGAACATCACATAGTTAAGACGTTGTCCTGGATAACAGAAAAATCCGTGTGTGTGAAATTTTAAAGTCCTTTATTTTACTTCTTTTTGCAACTTTTGCCACCCATTTCATCTCAATTAAACATTTTATTGATTTTAATTAAAAAAAAAGAGTTTGAAACCTTAAGTTACAAAGTTGTGAACGAAAACATCTTTCATATCTTTCTTTTTTTCTTTAATGTAAACACATTTAAGCACCATTTAACTTCAGTAATTGTTGGTCATTGTATAAATTAATGTGAAAAATAAAATAAAGTGTCCGTGTGTGATGATAAATTATAAGTTACATTGGCCCACACACGGAATAAAGTGTGTGTGTGTGCGTGGTTGTGTGTGTGTGTGTGTGTGTGTGTGTGTGTGTGTGTGCGTGTGTGTGTGTGTGTGTGTGTGTGTGTGTGTGTGTGTGTGTGTGTGTGTGTGTGGTGTGTGTGTGTATGTGTGTTGCTGCGTGCGTGCGTGGTGCGTGCGTGTGTGTGTGTGGTGTGTAACTTGGCATCTATATTCCTCCTTCTTCCCCCCCCTCCCCCCCCCCCCCCCCCCCCCCCCTCCCATCCCTTCCTCCCTCCTTCCTACGCCTCGCCAATTTTTCGGGGCTTTCGTGTCCTGAGAAGACACGTGAAAAAAAACGCGTATTAATTTAATACTGGGGGGATTCCCCCCCTACATAAAAACGTGTCCCGTCCGTTCGGGGAGAAGACACAGAACGATTCGCATCGCGCAGTTTAAAAACCAGGGCACAATATCACTTCACACACTTCCCCTCACCACTAAGACACTTAACTTAATGAAAACCAGTTTTTGTCGATTAAGTCAATGAAAACGACACTGAAAAAGGGGATAATAATAACGGGGCACTTTAATGGGGGGAAAAAAAACGACACATCTAAAAAGGGGATCAAATACAAGAGCGCTCTGAACTCTTTGAATTGTGAGAGCAACAAAAGCCAGAGTGTCTCTGGCCTCTTTCTTCCCCCCCCCCCCCCCCCCCCCCTTTTCTCTGAACCCCCCCCACACCCCCACCTTCTCCCCACTTCCCCACATCACCTATTTTCCTTTACCGTAAGTTAAAAATAGTATTATAATACAACAACACATAACAACAAAAATAATAAAATAAAAATAAAATAAAAAAAAAATTTAAAATAATAAAACAACAATAAAAAACAGAAATGATAAAAATAAAAATAGCAAAATGAGGCTCGCACACGCACATACACATACGTCCACGCGCGCACGCAAGCCCCACACACACCACACACACACACACACACAATTAAACATACGAGAGAAAGAGAAGAGAGACAGAGAAGAGCAGACCAAACAAGACAGAGAAAGAGAGAAAAAGGAGAGAGAGAGAATTGCACACCCCCACCACGCACACCACACACACATCGTGCAAACACACACACACACCAACAAAATCGCGCGCGCGCGCGCCGCCCCACACACACACCACACCCACACACACCACACACACAACACACACCACGCACCACCACACATCATACCCCCCAACCTCCTCCCCCCCCCCCCCCCCCCACACAACGAAAACACAACCGCACAACATTTCCACTCACCCCCCCACCCCCACCCACCCCTATTCCCACCCCAACTTTGCACCGTCGTTAAAGATCATGCGTCACCCCGTCGAAATTTGAAAATCCAAAAATAAAACCAAGCACGTTCGCTTCCACGGTAAACCGTTGCTTCACTGGGAGCAAGCAGACTCCATTTCTGGCAAAAAAACGAGGGGAAGAGGGGAAAACCGTCGCCGAGAAAACGTGTTGTAGAGAGGAGGGAAAATCGCTCACGTTGAAAATCTATCGTTTTGCATCCTGTTGTCTTCTGAGGGAAAATCAGGCGTCGGGGTAGTGGCCTAAGTTTATCAGTGTGTGGGCGTGTGCGGCGGCGGGGGGGCGTGTGTGTGTCTGGGGTTGTGGTGTCCGTGTGTGTCTCTATGTTAGTTTGCGCGCGCACGCGTGCGTGTTGTGTGTGTTGTTGTGTGTGGGGTTTGGGGTGTTTGCGTGTGTGTGTTGGCTGCGCGCGTGTGTACATGTTGTGTGTGTGTGTGTGTGGTGTGGTGTTGTTGTGTGTGGTGTGTCGTCCCTCTGTTGTGCGTCCCCTCTGTTTCTCCTTTGGTTGGTGGTTGTTGTGTGTTGTGTCGTGCCGGTTGTGTTGTTGGGGTTTTGGGGTTCGTACGGTGTGGGACGGCTCAAGTTGGATTTATTTGTTTTTTCGAGGCCACCATCCCAAAATGGCTGTTATTTTTGGGGATTGAATTAAAAATTTGGTGCGCATGGCGCAGGCACATAATTATACGGGTGGGAGAGAAAGAGAGAGAGAGAGGTGGGGCGAAAACAATAAACATAACTTAAAATTTTGGAGTGTGCGTGCTGTTAAGAGAGAGGAAGAAGAGAGAAGAGGAGAGAGAAGGGGGGCCACGCACATACATAATTTTTGTGATGGAGTGGTGTGTGCGCACGCTCTCACGCCTGAAAGAGGAGACAACAGACTGACGAGAGAGAGTTTAAAACGTATGTCGTACGCGCGAGCGCGTTTGAACGCATGAATGTGCAAGGTGTTCATTTATACACAAATTGCAATTTGCGTGTTATAAAACTACATGTTGTTTTAAAAATCTCCTTTTTCACATTTTCATTCATTAAATTATTTGTTCATTTCAAAGGGATACCTTTTTTTTTCTTTTTTCCCCCTCCTCGCCCGCATCAAAGCTTTCCTCTAAATCTTCCACCCCAAAAATTTTAAACAAAAGTTATTTCGGGGTCGCCGGTTTCTTTTTCACCCTTGGCAAAAAAGACTTTTTCGCCCTTTTTCTTTTTTTTAAGTAAACAAGGGGTGACTTTTGCTCCCAGGGAAAAACCCAACACGAGCCACTTTTATTAAAGACGGGCACAGCCTTTTAAACTTGTTAATCCGACAAATACATAACGAAAAATCAATATGGGGAAAAAAAAAGCGCAGGCCAACAACTCAACTTTTTCGTAGAAATTATTTAGAAAAATTTGGACTTAAGGGGGGGGGTTGAAAAAGGGAGAAACGGGGAACAAAAATTAAGTAAAATTTTAAGATAGAAAACTCTCACTACTGCTTAAGGAACCATCGCAATCCTTTTAAAGGGCAGATTTTTTTTATTCCCTCCCTAGGTTTTTCATCCGCTGGATCGGAACTCTCAAAACACAGGGGTTTGTGTCCCCGCTCCTGGGCGTCAAATAGAGACACCCACAGTCCTAATCCCGGGGGTGTTCCACCACCAAGGGTCAAAAAGAACCCAATAGCACCCCCAAAGCAGCCAGTGAAGGGTATAAATGAAACCAAATGAAAGTGTGGGGGGGAAAAAATTTGTTGAAAAACTAAAGACATAGCAATAGTAAAAAATGTAGGGACAATTTTTGAGCCTATGCTGGGGATCCAGCCAAAGATAAAGGGGAAAAAAAGACAACCACACAGGGGGGAAAAACAATACAAATAACCCAATTTAATCAAAATGAAATTGGAAATAAAGGGCAGGGAACATAAACAATAAACAGTAAACAAGTGGGTAACTTTTGTCCCATAAAAAAACCTAACACAGATACTTTTATTCAAACTGGCACAGCCCCTTTTAAACTGAATAAAGCAACAAATACATACATAGACGAACAATGAATTGGGGGAAAAAAAAAAGCGCAGGCCAACAACTCAACTGTCTTCTTTTTAATTACTTAGCAAAATTTGGGCTTAAGGGGGGGGGGGGGGGGGGGGGGGGTTAAGATGGGAAACTGGGGAAAATAAAATTTAAAAGAAAAAAAAATTTTTTCCCCCCCACCCGAAACTTATTTTGGGCCTGGGTCACGCGTCTAAGGAGTCTTCGAGGGGGAACGGGAAACGGGGTCGGAAGGGAGAGTGCGGGTGAGTGGGGGGGGGAGGGGTCAGGGGGGGGAGGGGGTCAGGGGGGGGAGGGGGGGGGGTTGGGTTGCGGGGAAGGGGGATACAAGGCGCCCATCCCGGCAAGCCCGGACCAACCATTATTTTCCCCGTCCAACTGTCTTGAAGCGGCGCCGTGTGATGGGCGAGGGTCTGCCCCAACTTCAAAGAAATCAACTGGGTCGAGAACCCCTAACATCTCATGCTCAAATTTGATTGTCAATGTCGAATAATCAAACAGCAACAAAAACGTCGGGCTTTTAAACACACCAAACACAACGCGCGCGCTACAGGGACCTAAAACGCACCACGCACGCACGCACACATACAACCCCATGCGCGCGCCCACACACCACACACACACCACACACACACCACACACACCCCAAAACGCACAACACACACACACGACTACACTCAAAAACACACATACAAACATGCGGCACGTACGCTCGCAATGCACTCCTCTCCCCTCTCTTCTCTCTCTCTTCTCTCTCCCTCTCTCCTCCTCTTCCCCTCTCTCCCTTTCCCCCCCCCCCCCCCCTCTCTCTGCAAAAATTTAAATTTCTGGGTTTTTAAAACTAAGGTTCGCGTTTTACTTTTATCTCCTTCCTTTTCTCCCCGCTCGAATGGGGGGAAAGAGTTACGTACAGTCAGTGGGTTAAAACAAATTGTGATTGTATTGGCCTGCCCAACGCCCCGACTTGTGTGTTGTTGTGTGTGTGTGGTGTGGTGGTGTGTGTGTGTGTGTGTTGTGTGTATGTAGTGTGTTGGTGTGTGGTGCGTGCGTGCGTGCTGCGTACGTACGTCGGGTGCGTGCTGCGTGCGTGTGTGCGTGGTGCTGCGCGCGCGCGGCGTGCGAATTGTGTGTTGTGGTGGTTGGAGGTGTGTTTGTGTGTGTGTGTGTGTGCGTGTTGGGGTTGTTGTGCGGCGTGCCCTGTAAGGGGGGGTGTCAGTGTGTGCCTGTCTCCTTTCGTGCGTACATGTCTATGAAAAAAGCGGGGGGTGGTCCGTGTTTTTTGTGGTGTGTGTTGTGTGTGTGGGGGGTGTGAAAGAAGAGAGGGGGGGGGGGGGGGCAGCCTCTTTTTTTTTTTTTTTTTTCGACTCTTCTAATTTCCTTTTTTTAATTCAATTCCCCTCCTACCCCTACCCTACCCCAACTTCCCAAACCCCTTCCATCGATTTTCTTTGCTGGGTAAAGACCTCTTTAGAGAGACAAGAAGACAGAAAAGGGAAAAAGACAGAAATGTGTTGTCGTGGGTGTGGTGTTCACGTGCGTGCGTCGGGTTTGGTGGGCTGCGTGCGTGCTCCCTCGCGCGGGGAGTTGGTGTGTTTCTGCTCGTGTGTACTGCGTGCCCATGCGTGAGGTGGTGGTGTGCGCGCGCGCTTCGCGTGTTTTTTATAAACTTTTTCTTATATTGTATTCCCCAAACTTGGAGGCAAGGGTCTACGCAAGGGGTTTTTTCAGACAGACGACTTATGTGATTCACACACACACACACACAACACATATATATATATATATAAAACAAACTAAAAATTCCCGGTAAATACCGCCCGTTTCCCCAAATTACAGAGAGCTTGGTGTTTCAAAGACTGCAAGAAATATTTAAAATTTAAAAAAGCTTCCTTTTGTCTTAGATTGAAGAAAAAGGGGGGATACCATTCAAACGATGGGAGATGATTCTACAACTAACAGTAGTGCTTTATGGTGAATGGGGGAAAAAAAAAAAAAGCTTTTCAAAAAGGCCCCAAGCTTAATTTTCCAAGGGGGGGACTCCTCCAATAGGGAGGAAAATCACTAACAAAAACTCCTGGGCATAACCGATATTTTTGAAAATTGGTGGGTTTCTCCTCAGTGACCGCGGAAATGTAATTTTACTCCTCTGCCTTTTCATTTTAAAAAAAAAATGCAATCCCAGAAAAGGTTTGGGGGCAATACCGTATATGTTTGTTGAGTTTTCAAAAAACCAACCAAAGGTCCACTAAGAAGAAAAAGAAAAACATAAAAGAAAAAAAAAGCTACATTTTCTTTTGAAAAAATAAAAAATAAAAAGAATCCTCTAAACACAAGTGCTGAGGCCAGTTCTTGGGAAGAATCCGCAAAAGGGGCAAAATACAAAAAACTAAAAAATTCCAAAAATAAGTACCGCACCGTTCCGCAACTACAGACACTTTGGGGTTTCAATGCTGCAAGAAATATTAAATTATAAAAAAAGCTTGCTCTTATGTCTTAAATTAAGAAATAGGGGAGATCCTTTTATACTGCAGTGGTAATATTTTACCTAACTAACAAAATGCTTGAGTGGGTGAATGGGGAAAAATAAAATAAAACTTTTCCAAAGACCTTTGCAAGTTTTATTCTCCAAGGGGGAACATCCTCCAAAGGAGGAAACCACACTATAACTCCTGGTCATATACCGATTTTCGAAACTTGGGGGTTTCCCTCAGGCCGCGAAAGTGGGAATTTTAACTCCTCGCCTTTTCAGTTTTTTTAAAAGCAATCCAGAAAAAGGGTTTGGGTTTCAATACCGTATATGGGGGGTTGAGTTTTTTAAAAAAACCAAAACCCAAAGGGGCCACTAAAACAAAAGAAAATCATAAAAAAAGCAAAACAAGCACATTTTCCCTTGTGAAAAGTAAAAATAAAAAATTTTTCCCCAAGACACAATGCTAGGGGCCCGTTCTTGAATGAATCCGCAAGGGACAAATACAACAAACTAAAAAATTTCCCAAAGGGTAAATACCGCACCGTTCCCGCCCAAATTACAGAGCAGCTTTGGGGTTGCAATGACTGCAAGAAATATTTTAAAATTTTACACAAACTTGCTCTTGCTTAGATTTAAGAAAAAGGGGGAATACGCATTCAACTCATGGGAGATGATTTTACCAACTAACATATGTGCTTGATGGGGAATGGGAAAAATAAAATAAATAGCCTTTAGCAAGCTTTTTTTAAATTTTCCCCAAGGGGGGAAATCCTCCAATAGGGAGGGGAAAACCCCTAACAATAACCCGGTCATTTAAAAGATATTTCGAAAATTGGGGGTTTTTTCCTCATGACCGCGGAAAATGAATTTGACTCCTCTCCTTTTCAGTTTAAAAAAGCATCCCAGAAAAAGGTTGGTGTGCAATACCGAGTATTTTTTTGATTTCAAAAACCAAACCAAAGGTGCCATCAAGAAAATCATAAAAAACAAAACAAACTACATTTTCTGTGAAAAATAAAAATTAAAAAGAAACCCTAAGACCAAGTCGAGGCCAGTTTTTGAATGAATCCGCAGGGACTAAAATACAACAAACTAATAAATTCCAAGGATAATACCGCACCGTTTTCCCGCAACTTACAGAGGCTTTTGTTTTCAAAACTGCAGAAATATTAAATTTAAACAAAGCTTTCTCTTATGTCTTAGATTTAAGAAATAGGGGGAGATACGCATTCATATCTGCAGTGGTAGATGATTCTACCTAACTAACAGTATGTGCTTGAGTGGGTGAATGGGAAAAATAAAATAAATGCTTCTCAAAATGAGCCTTCAGCAAGCTTATATTCTCCAAGGGGAACATCCTCCAATAGGAGGGAAACTCACTAACATATAACTCCTGGTCATATACCGATATTTCGAAACTTGGTGGTTCCTCCTCAGTGACCGCGGAAAGTGGTAATTTGACTCCTCTGCCTTTTCAGTTTTAAGAAATGCAATCCCAGAAAAGGTTGGTGTGCAATACCGTAGTATGTTTGTTGAGTTTTCTGGATTGCATTCTTCTTAAAACTGAAAAGGCAGAGGAGTCAAATTACCACTTTCCGCGGTCACTGAGGAGAAACCACCAAGTTTCGAAATATCGGTATATGACCAGGAGTTATATGTTAGTGAGTTTCCCTCCCAATTGGAGGATGTCTCCCCCTTGGAGAATATAAGCTTGCTGAAGGCTCATTTGAGAAGCATTTATTTTATTTTTCCCATTCACCCACTCAAGCACATACTGTTAGTTAGGTAGAATCATCTACCACTGCAGATATGAATGCGTATCTCCCCCTATTTCTTCAATCTAAGACATAAGAGCAAGCTTTGTTATAATTTAATATTTCTTGCAGTCATTGCAACACCAAGCTGCTCTGTAAGTTGCTGGAACGGTGCGGTACTTATCCTTGGAATTTATTAGTTTGTTGTATTTTAGTCCCTTGCGGATTCATTCCAAGAACTGCCCTCAGCACTTGTGTCTTAGAGGATATCTTTTTATATTTTTCTACTTTTCACAAGAAAATGTAGCTTGTTTTGCTCTTTTATGATTTTCTTTTGCTTCTTAGATGGCACCTTTGGTTGGTTTTTTGAAAACTCAACAAACATACTACGGTATTGCACACCAACCTTTTCTGGATTGCATTCTTCTTAAAACTGAAAAGGCAGAGGAGTCAAATTACCACTTTCCGCGGTCACTGAGGAGAAACCACCAAGTTTCGAAATATCGTATATGACCAGGAGTTATATGTTAGTGAGTTTCCTCCTATTGGAGGATGTCTCCCCTTGGAGAATATAAGCTTGCTGAAGGCTCATTTTGAGAAGCATTTATTTTATTTTTCCCCATTCACCCACTCAAGCACATACTGTTAGTTAGGTAGAATCATCTACACTGCAGATATGAATGCGTATCTCCCCCCATTTCTTTAATCTAAGACATAAGAGCAAGCTTTGTTTATAATTTTAATATTTCTTGCAGT
>JAFLJL010008926.1:0-19288 GCA_018398815.1 Conus ventricosus
ATTTTTATTTGGTTCTATTTACTATTTTCATTCTTTGTAGATAAAAAATCTTGTTGGGAAGTTACTAGAAGTAATTATTTTGGTGGGTTGAAATTATTAATTTAGGGAAAGAATAACCAAGTTCCCCAACCTGCTTCCTGTTTCCTGACAAGTTTCTACATCCCATTTCCTGTAACTTGACATAGAAGTACTTTCCCTTTTTGACCGGCTGAGGAGAGGAGGAAACACGTTGGCTCTCTAGAGGGAAAACACAGTTGGCGAAGTGGTCTCTTAATTCAAGGTTAGTAGCTGTAGTAAAGATTATAAGTAGATTAGACTAAAAACTAAGCCTGTAATTGTTACTGATCATATTATGAATTGGACTTGTCTAGATACTGGTCCAAGTTGGTATGTTGAACCGTTGGGCTCACCATGTGCTTTTGGTAGACATTTTGAAATTGGGGAAAGGATCCTGGCCATTCTGCAGGATATTTAGTAGGCTGTCTTGTTTGAAATAGTACTTAGCATGTTAAAGAAATTAATAGATTTATTTTCTCTGTCATGCTTATTCAGTCTCTTGTGCTCTCCCTTCTCAAGTTGAACAGGACTAGTGACCAGTCTAAAATTCTTTCTCATTGGATTTCCCTCAGTCTGTATATTTTCTCTCACCTTCTTTTAAGGGTCATCGCTAACAATGTGTGCCTAGGGCTAGGGTTCATAATTTAGCTCAATACTCCTGACATTAAATTATTATATTAATAGAAGATTTATATAGTTAGGCCTAGTTCCAGTGGAGATTTTTTTTATTCCTTTGTTCTTATGAAATGACCCTTGCGACTAAGGAGAAGAGAGTTGTTAGTTTTGTTAGCATGTATTGTGTTGCTACATTTGAGCTTTTCTCAGTGCTAGAAGTTTGTGGAGATAAATTGTGTGTTGCACTGATGTAAGAATATTTTTAGAATGTTGTTGATTATTTCTGCACAAGGGCTTGAATGCTTATGTATGGAAGAGTTATAAGAATGTGTGAAAGGCATAATGTTTCCACGCTAGTGGGTTAGGATTGCCAACTGGCTGGGGTAGTTGTTGTGTGTGGCAAGATTGATGTATTTTTATTGATGTTTTTATGCTCAGCGGTGTTGCTCTTGGGTGTAGTTTTTTAATAGTAGATTTCTTCACTATAGGAGACTGATGTATTGTGTTATGTGTTATTCCCAGGGGCCGCCTATTCTTCGACTTCATCGTTTTCTGCCACCCTATTACTTCCCTCCTTACCCTTGCCTCCCGCCAACCTTGCCCAAATTACCCTCATTAACCCTGCACCCAAAGTTGTCCCTGGTCTAGCCTGCAAATACCCATACCCTGCTACCCGTCTCAATGTACCTGCGGAGCCTTAGGGATGGATGATGTTATGCTTGGCTGAACTTTTTTGATGATTTGCCTTATGTTTGATGTTAACCTTAATGGTGGTTTTTGATAATCGTTTGCCTCAAAATCAATGTGTTCTGGTTAAATAAACCAGTGGTTGATTGTCGAATTGATATTGTTCAGCGAGACAAATTAAAATAGTAAGATCAATTGTAAGCCATTTGTTTTGTCTGTGTAAGCAAGAGCCTTCCTCGGCCCCTCCCTGTAGACAGAGTCAGAGTGACTCCCCTGTTCTATATCCTTTTGTTCTCTCTCTCTCTCTCTCTCTCTCTCTCTCTCTCTCCTCTCTCCTCTCTCTCTCTCCTCTCTCTCTGTCTCTCTCTGTCTCTGCTCTCTCTCTCCTCTCATCTTGCTCCTACTCTTTGAGTTGGGGATCAGTGTCTGTCTGTCTGTCTTCACGTGCTAGATAAGATTTGGTGATCGTGAACAAACATATTTACATTCTCTCCAGAGCATAAAAATCTAATGATTTTCAGCACGCTCTTCTACTTCTAACACCATTAATAAATCAGAACAAACAACCGCTTTCCATTTTGGTTAGTTATTTTTACATCTAATGATTTATAGGCCCATTAATTAATTCTTTAAATTCACTGTTTTTTCCAACTGAGACTAATCGATAATCGCAAAACCCCGCCCTAGTTGATGGCAAAACCTTTAGAACTGTTGACGGATAGCCATCAAACAAATTAGCTTCTGTTTTTAACTGTTGTAAATGAACATATAACATTGGGTTTATGAGAAAATCAGAAGGTTTATTACCTTCAAATTGATAAACATCTTCTCTTGTACTAAATCTATAAGCTCTATCGCTACTGTGGAAGCCTAAGATTTGAGCAAGCCCCTTAGGAAAAGTATACTCTCTTCTTTCTTCTAGTGGAAAATTTACAGTAATTCTGAGGTTTGCCTCGTTAATTGTTAATAATATGCCAAATTTGCTCAGTACTTCTTTTAAAGAACAAAAGTTGTAATAACCATCAGTATTTGCAAATGAGTTATTTGATTGCCCACCTCGTTACTAATATTAATCCAGTTATTTTGAGCCCCTTCAGATATGTTAAACCAATTAACTTTAAAGCCAATTTCTTTAAGGGCAATTCTACAACTCCCGCGCCAATTGACAATTGGATACGTTAAGAACACACGCTCGTTTTGCTTGGTTATATAGATGTGCATCATTTTTATAACTATTTAAAAAATTAATTTAAAAAATGGAACCTTTTAAATATAACGAAAGTGCCACTTACAATGTAGGAGCGTTTATAATCCCAAATCTTTAGACTTCAGCAATCTAACCATTGCAGTAGATGAATATAATGGCTTCCAAGTTAGACTTGTAAACCCACTAACTAAATATTTAAATCCGCCAATAAATAATGATAGAGTGCCATCAGCATGGTCATCTCGCCCTATGGCTTTTTTTCCAGAATCAGTTAAATTTTGTCGTTTACTGCGCAACTACTGGCTGTGGTGTTTCATATGCAAACCATTTAAACCATCCTAATCTTTTAGTAAGGGCAGTATATAACTTTCATGTTTATTACCAGTACAGACGAATACTAACTGAACTACAAGTGCCCCTCCCCAGCGACAACGCGTTTAATCCATTTAAAAGCCCAATGGACAATAATGCATATGAAAGAATCTGCAACGAATTTAACATTGATCCTTCAACTGATTTTAGACAAAAGTTAGACCACAATCATGGGTTAGGCACATTGTATTTGTGGGGCACAAAAAGAGAATATAATTATGACTACTGGCCTGGCCACACCTCTTTTCAACCAGACAAACAAGTTCGATTAGGATCCATAGAACAAAAACACCCTAATGCTTGGGCAACATTTATCTTAGATGAAAGTGAAGGTCTTACAATGCCAGGAGTGCAAAGACTCAATGACTCCATACGGACGTACGTTTGGTGTCTATTAGGAGCACAAGCACAGACCAAGTCTAGCATAGTTGATCAGTCTACAGGCTTTGATGCCAGAAAACAATTTTTAGCTGATTTAGAAGATGCTATTAACTTGGCTGTTGATTTGCCTGCCAGCATACAAAGGTATCAAGACGTTCTTGCGCATGCTAGGTCAAAGGTTGACTTTGTTGTAGGCCATGGATTATACATGCTGCCCTCTGACCTTAGACTACAGATTGGCATGATACAGAATTATAACAATGAAATCCTCATAGCTGGAGGTGATCAAACATTAGGGCACAATCAAGGTTTAAAACACAAGCCGCGCCGTCCATTCTAGCCCTGAAGAAAGTGATCCAGTTATAAGCGCCCCACAGCCAGAAAGCAGCCCAGAAAGCCTCCACCTTTTGATCTGCCTCACACTGACAGTCTACTAGCGAAAAGACAGCCCTTGTTGTGATTTTAAACTTTTTACTGGGATTAGCCATACTTGTATTTCACTAAAAAATGAATCCAGCAGCTAGCACTCCTAAGGTCCCACAGATGGTCTCCACATAAACCAGCAACTTTACCTATAGTAGACAAACCCAACTAACAACCCGTCCAGTTGCCAGGCAGAGCAATCAAGCGCTTTGGCACCTAAACTTCTTTTTAATAAGTTTGCTAGATGAGTAATTGTTTTCACTAATCCAACTTTTACCAGGCTGAGCGTCGGAGACTACTGGTCCGTTGGTTACACTGCTGGTTAAAGCATAAACGAGTGTAGGATACAAACCCCAACTGCGTTAACATACTAACTAATGTAATCCCCTGCTCGCTGAACAGAGTCCTTATCTTTCCAGCTAGCATAGTGTTTTTATAACGTATTCTGTTTATAGTATCTCTATTCCCTGCTGTTTGTGATGCTAACATGCGCTCTGTTATTACAATACTTCTAAACACTAGTCTTCCCCTTTGTAGCATTAAATCTTGTAATTTTTGCTGTATTCTAGCCTTTTCTCTTGCCCTAAATTGGTTATCATCTGCATACGAGTTTATTTTTTCTTCTTCTACTCTCTATCCAACTCACCAAGTTTTGGCAAATTGTGTTAGTTCACCCCTTATTGTCCGGTAAGCCTCATTAAGAGCCCAGGATTTCACGCATAGGCAGTATATACCATGATGAAAATCGACCCTTATGCGATGCGGATGGAATGTCTGGAATGAATGACGTCATCCGAAGTGACAACATCCCGGAAGAGGAATTGACATCATCACAGAAATGACATCAGTGGGAAGACATCATCCCGGAAGTGGAAGTGACATCTTTCCCGGGAAAAGTGGAAGGACAATCATCACAGAATGACATCAGTGGAAATGACCCGAAGGTCGTGACCTTAAAGTGACTACGTGTCGGAGCATGGTAAAGGGACCCCGTTTAACTGAGGCGGGTGACCAAAAGAAACAAAAGAGGATTGAAAGCAAGCGGAGCGTAAAGGAGGGGCGTCACCCCGAGACGGGTCTTTTCGGTGCTGAGGAAAGGGAGGTCACCCCAGGTACGAAAGTATTTATAACTAACGCGAAAGGGGAAAAGTGAGTAATGAATAGAAAAAAAAAATTTTTTGATTGCCCCCTCTGTTTTTGTCTGGGTTTGGGGACCAGCCTCTATCAACTAATCTATCGACTAGCTGGGGGACGGTCATTCGGTGCTGAGGACTCGTTTGTTTTCTTTCCTCAGATGGATTTTTCGCTGGACATACCTTTTACTTGCGTCATAGCGGGTCCTACGGGCTCAGGAAAACCATTTTGGGTAAAACGTTATAAAAAGTGTATCAAAATGATGGTACCGATACCCGAAAAATAATATGGTTTTTGAGATGGCAAACGTCGAATAACGAGTTGAGAGGGGTGACCTTTACGGAAGGGTTACCTATATAGACGCGTGGAAGGGGGGAACCGTAGACGTTTGGTGATCTTTGACGATTTAATGAGCGAAAGGGACGATCGCGTGATGAAGTTGTTTACCAAAGGTAGTCATAATAATAATAATAATAAAAGGAACATTTAGTGCGCTTAATCTTAAACAAAAGCCCAAAGCGCTTACAGCAATAAACCCTAACACACACACACACACACACACACACACACAACACACACAACACACACACACACACACACACACAAAACACACACACACACAAAACACAAAACAAACACACACCACACGCACACACCCACACACCAGCGAAGGAGCAGAAAATTATGTTTTGAAGAGAGTTGTTTTGAGGAGAACTTGAAAGAAGAAAGACTTTTTGGGAGTTTCGGAGTGCAGAAGGAGATTGTTCCAGCAGGAAGAGCCTGAAAAGTAAAAGAACGTTCACCAAGTGTTCTGGCCCGAAAACGGGGGATCTGCATAATGCGAGTGTCAGAGGAAAGCGAACTGTCGGGAAGGAGTATAGGTCGACAGAAGTTTAGAGAGGTAAGATGGAGCGAGGCCATCCAATGCCTTGTAACAGAGCAAAGAAAGTTTGTACTTGATGCGTTTTTCAACAGGAAGCCAGTGAAAAAGATTTAAGCAAGGGAGAAACATGAGAGGTTTTCGGAGATTTCAAGAAAAGGGCGACACATTATTTTAGACTTTCTGCTATTTTGCAAGAAGATTCTGTGGAAAAGCCACAAAAAGAATTTACAGTAGTCAAGTCTTGAAAGAATGAAAGCAGAAACCAGAGTCTTGGTGGCTTCTTCAGACAGAAGGTGGCGCACAGAACTGATTCGCCGAAGCTCCAAGTAGCAAGCACGGCAGATAGAAGAAATCTGATTTGAAAGGAGTTCTGATCAAAACACGCCTAGTTTTTCGCACAGTGGTAGAGGTCTGAATGAGAGGGTACCAAGTTGGACAGAAGAAGAACAGAGATTGTAGACATGACCGTTTGGGAGAATGAAGATCATTCATTTTTTGTCATTGTTTAACTGAAGTTTGTTGCAAGTCATCCATGCCTTTAGTCAGAGATGCACAGCTGTGAGCGATCAATGATGGGGGAGGAGAGAGAGATGTCACCAGAAATGTAGATTTGATTGTCATCAGAGAAGCAGTGGTGTGAAATGTCATGATGGGCTACAATGTCAGAAGATGGGTTGGGTATATAGAACAAACAGAATGGAAACCCAAAACAGAGCCTTGGGGAACACCATAATTCAAGTAGCAGAGCTTAAGAAAAACCATTGACCAGAGACAATTTGGGTTCGACCCGAAAGGTAAGAATAAAACCATGCCAAAGCGTGAGAAGAGATGCCAAAAGTATGTTGAAGTCTAGTGAGGAGGTTGAGTGATCAATGGTATCAAAAGGGATCGGACAAGTCAAGAAGAGAAAGCAGTGAAACCTGACCATATCCAGAGCAGAGAGAAGATCGTTTATTTTTTTCGCAGAGGCAGTTTCTGTACTGTGTCCAGTGCGATAGGCGGACTGCAACGAATAGAGCAAGTTGTTTTGGTCAAGGGGGTTTTGGAGTTGGAGAAGTGCTATTTCAATTATCTTGAAAGAAAAGACCCGTGGGGACAGGTCGATAATTTTTTAGGTTTTCAGGGTCAAGAGAGGGTTTCTTCAAAAGGTCGGACAACAGCAGCTTTCATGCAGGTGGGAAACAACCAGAAGTGAGAGATTCATTTACCACACTAGTGATATATGGCAACAAAACATCATCGTAACGCGAGCGTAATGTACATTATCCAAAAAAAAAGTATTTTCGAAACAGAAGGAACAAAGAACGATCATTTGAAAAGCCCACTACATGGTCGATTTAAAAACCTAGAGACGCGTCGCAGATAACGCATCTGGCGAAACAAATGTTTCCTGGGAATATCAGATATATCCAAGCAGATTTAAAATCGCAACGTCCAAGGCGCCACATAAGCACATCGCTCCCCCCAAATTAAACAATGTTTTGTTATTATAGTCTTGTTTGTTTGTTTGTTTTAACTATTCTTTGTTTTGTCTTACCTCATGCTTATTTTCTTGTTATACATTGGTCTTTTTGTTATGTGAACTGGAGAAAATCCTTGTTGAATGAGATGCCGTTTTCCTCTGTGGGGAGATGGTGAGATTTTGTTGTCATTAAAGGATTGGCGATTTTGTCTGTATTTATCTTCCTGTATTTCGGTTGATATTGTGTCCATTGCAAGATTATGGGCGTTTTTGCCTATATTTGTGTGTTTCTGTCTCCACTTATAAAGATATAACATGAGTAAATATTAAGGTTTTGTTCAATGAACGGGTGAGGGCCCAACGGATCCAAAAAAAAAAAAAAAAAAAAAAAAAAGAAAGAAAAAGAGGGGGGATGTGTTTGTGTCACACTGTCACTTTTGCCCACGCGCATTCATGACAGCATTTACTCCATACGCACACGCAATCTTCCAATCAACCAAAAGGCGCACTACCGTATGTTTCTTCTTCTCCCCTCTCCTTCAGGGAAAAACACTTTACTAAGTCACATCAAACAAATTTATAAACAGATTTTTTAATGTATCTCTCTTTACACTGAGAGATTTAAACTAGATCAGTCAAGCTCTATAAATTCATGGCCCTTCACAGTTACATTAGGCCCAAAATCAGACCAGGAAAATAAATAATTCTTTCCACTCCTTGATGCTATGGCCCTGCATCAGAATCAGACTCGCTCCATCCCCTCATGATCCCTGTCTCTCTCTCTCAGACATAGTCATCGCCCCTCTGATTTCTCCCGTCACTGGAGATATGAATTTCCGACTACTCTCCCTCGACTTCTCCTGTCCCCCAGGAGAAAATGAAGAGGTTCCCACTCCTCTCCGTCGACTTCTCCTGTCCTGGAGAGATGACGAGTTCTGACTTCTCTCCCTCGACTTCTCCTGTTCCTGATAATTACGATTCCGACTCCCTCCCTGGAGTCTTAACTTGTAGGGGCTGAACTACCGTGTGTTCCCCACACCATGGCCATCTTCAAACCAACCTCACGGGTTGAAAGGTGAAGGTGAAGGGCGAAGTTGAAGGGCGAATGGCTGGTAATGACTGGTCAGCAACGAGGACCAGCGTCCCTGAACCGGTTCTGAGTCTCTAGGCCATCATGCTGGTCTAAAACTGCTTTCTTTCCTCCCTCCTCCTAGTGAGTGCATACGCAGTGTTCAAAACACATGACGCAGCACCTTACCAACCCCTTATAACACTATCTCTCAGTGGGGTCACCTTCACACCATGACCACATTTGTTCTTGAATGAGTATATACTCACAATTATTTGGACGGCCCGCTACACTAGTCCAAGCCACTAAAAATTCTTCCTTTTTAGTAGTGGCATGGGTGAAATGATTCATATCACTAACTAGCATGTGATGGAGGCGTCACATGCTTTGAGTGAGGCTACGTCACATGACACCCACCCCCCCCATCCGGGATGAAAAAAATTTTTCTCCAGAAATTTTTTTTAAAAAAAAGGATATAGCAAACGCATTTAACAACACATCTTCAGCCCTGAATCTCAAAAGTTTAACCATCACACAGATTTCAAATTATAATCAACGTAAAGAATCAATCATCATGATCCACCATAAATTAGCATATTTCAAACTTTCTGTCATCTAAAAAAACCCCATCATAATTGATCACCATATCTCACAAAATACATTTCACAAATTACATGGATAAAACAATAGGGGATAATTACAATTCAAAGTGCAAATTGTTTTATATATAAGAAGTAAGCACAAATTTTCCCCTTGATCTTTGTCTCACATCATATGTTACCAAACCCTCATGAAACTGGAATATTTCTAAGTGTAAGTGTTTCTCAATAGACCATGTAAACAAAATAAACATAGTTTTAAAATCATAGTTTTTTTCCCCCCACAGTACTGTTTATAAGTCCAATTGAAAAGTGAAACATATTTTCCATTGTTGACAATAAAACCAATGAAAACAATAGTTACGTCTCACGCACATCAAAACATGGTTATATGCATTTCTAAAGAGTTATGTTGCCTCGTGACACAATACATATACATTCACCTTCACAGCAAGTTTAGACATAAATAGTACATGATGAGTTTTTCATTCTTTAACTAAAGAATAAAGCAAAGAAAAGATATGTAATAACATCAATCAGCAAGTAGTTTTTTGCTTGTAAAACATATAGTCACTTCAACAAGCAATTATGAACATAAATAACCACTGAATTTAAATAGACCAGGTAGCATACAATCACTGTCAAATGTCAGCACACAACAATCATAAAGAAAGACAAAAAGCCAGGAATCAGTCTTTCTCTTTGACGACAGTTACATTGTCCATGAATATTCAACACGTGACAATAAATCATGCCATGACATTTTGTGTTCCAGCCACTGGTTCAATGGTAAACTGTGGAATTCCTGCAATCCAAAGACCACCTTAATAAATCTGCTGTTCTAGTCTTTGACGATTTCAAGAAAGTCAATGGCCTGTGGTCATCTGTAAAAGCCGAAACTTCCTTCCAGTCAAGAATCTGGCGTACTTCTCACATGCCCATACAATAAGCCAAGCACTCTCTCATCTATGTGGGAAGTATTTCTCCTGTGTCTTTGAGAACTTCTTACTGCGTATTGCCCTCGGATGTAACAGAGTACTTTTGCCCTGCAACGTACCGCTCCCATTCCTTTGGAACGGCATCGGTTCTCAAAATAAAGTCTTTTTTCTGAGAGGGAGGGTAAAAAAGAACAGGAACTGAGTTGAGGTTTTCAGAACACACTCCAAAGCCTTCCTGCACTCATCAGATCCACACAATACTTTTTGTTTTTCGTCCCTTTCGTCAGTTCAGTCAAAGGGGCCGTCCAGGGACGCAAAGTGGGAACATATCGTCTGTAGTAAGACAACAATCCGATTAGAGACCAGAGCTTTTTTCTTTGTATGAGTTTTGTGTAAGGATAAAATCTTTTTCCACTTTCTTTCCTTCTGGCATCTTTTTCCCACTGAAATAGTGGTGACCCCAAAAACACGAGGGTTTGGGAAAACCGGCACGAATTTTTGGATGGTCTCGCAGTCAAAACCAAAACTTCTGAGTCTGGAAAAAAAAGCTCGAAGTTAAAAGGAAGGTCACCTCCAAACTTTGGGCAGCCAACAAAATTTCGTCCCACCCCCCCCCCAAAAAAAAACGACTTGCACCACAGTCATGGAGTTTTTTCAGGGCTCGATCATTCTGGCAAAAGAACTGGGGCATTTTGCAAACCGAATGGCATTTTCGTCGTCTTAATGGGAAAAGACCAAAAGGTGTTTTGAAAATGCTTCTTTATCATTGTCAAGCTTCAGCCATTGGAATCTGCCAGTATCCTTTCGTCAAGTCTAAGTTCACAAAATAATTGCCTTCTGAGAGCTGACACAGAAGTTTCTTTCCAATGTCTGGGATAGGCTCGGCATCGAAACACAGTGATCTTATTTACATTTCGTAATCGATGCAGAAACGCAACCGAGCCCATCAGTTTTGACCACCAATAACAACATGGAGATCTGATACGAGATGTAGAAGGTTCTATACCTTTAAAATCCAGCATTACTTTGATTTCTCTCTCGACAACCTCTTGTTTTTGCAATGGGAGGGGGTATGGTCTGGTTCGCACTGGTATTTCAGTAGTTAACTGAATACAATGGGGTTCAATACAGTCCCTGTACCTGGAGTATCTGTCCAACACATCCTGGAAGTCTTTCAAAATTTCTTTGATATTCTGTTTCTGTCTGACTTACAGACAAATCATTCGACAGAACCACATCATCGATAGGTTTCCACCTTTGATGGATAGAGTAGGAAGGGGTACAACATCAACTGCACTTGTAGATTTAACACTCCTACATTTGCTGTTGTCACAACACAATCTCTCTTTTGATCTGTCCCTGTTAAACTTTCATTGGGTACAAATTCCATCACTGATAAAATCCGTCATGTTGACATCAGTTTCCGACATAGGGAACATATCCACTCAACTGACTGGTTGATGGCAACATTTGAACGTTCAACATACTTTTCAACATGTTCACAAGAATACCTTCTCATGTTTGCCATTTTGATCTTATAATTAACTGCAGAAAGTTTTTCGACACCTGACAAGGGACCCTTTCCACATAACACGAAGCTTGTTAGGGGGGTGTTTCATCAGTGAGTAGTACAAGACTTTATATCACCCCAACACTGAAGAACGTGCCTTTGCTTATTCTGTCTGCAAAGAACCTTGTCACATCTGTTTTTTCCCTGCAGCAGCTGTTGAGAGCCAAGCGTCACATGCATCCTCAAACGATTAATGCAGTTCATAAAACGTAATTGGTAAACAGTTTTTAACTGTCCAGGGATGTCCGTCTTATTTGTCCATTGTGGTCATCAATAATCCAAAGGACCCTGGTGAGTGTCCGAAAAGAATCTCGAATGGTGAGAAACCCAGCGATTCGTTCGGCAATTCCCTGTAGCGAAAAAGCAAAAAGGCCGGTATGAAACGATCCCCATCATGGGTTCCTGCCCTGCAACCTTTCTCAACATGGACTTTAAAAACGTCCATTGAAACGTTCAACCATGCCATCGATTGGGGATGAATATGGCCGTTGTTGAAATGGAAGAGATGACAACAGTCCCGTAAATTTCCTCTCATGAGATCGAAATGAATTGGCGTTCCCCAATCCGATAGCATTTCGTCTGGAAGACCCACTCAGGCAAAAATCGCAAGTAGGCTTCAGCGACAGACACTGTACAATATCTTCAATGGAATCGCTTCCGGATACCTAGTCGCCTGTAAATCCACCAAAAGTTAAGATATAGCGATATCCAGAAGACGACAATGGTAAAGGCCCAATCAAGATCAATAGCCACCTTCCGAAATGGAACGGAAATGAGAGCATTTTTGTGCAAAGGTGCAGCATGGGACGCGACCTTTCTGAGTAAGTATTTGGCAGATGTCCACATGAGCGGCAGATACTGTAACTTCCATTGGTGACACTGGCCAATAAAAAGAATCAAGAACTCTCTTAATGTTCTTTTGATTCCACAGTGGACCAGCGAACAATGCATCATGAGCCGTGTGCAGTACTGTCTCTCTAAGGGCCATATTGGAACGATAACTATGTTTGTTGTCCTGTCAAGGTACACAGACCTGTAGAGAATGTCAGAGTCCAAGTATGTACGTTGGTTTGTCCGTTGGTGTATGTCAGTGGACAGTCCTGTTTAGCGCAGAAAGTCATGTCGTCAGTGTCTCGGTCTTTTTTCCCTGCATTTCTTTTAGATCATCCTGGGGTAATCTGGAGTTCATCCAGTTTTGAGACCTTTTAAGCGCGGCTTTGTACCTTTCCCTGCTGAATATGTCTGAGCTGGTAACTCACAAGACAAGGAACAAACGATCCTCCAGCACCACCATGTACTGGAGCGACACCTGCAATTGACCAAGAATCAAGTCGCAGACTGGGTTATCAATAACACAGGCGGAGAGAAATGCCGGAGTAGTACGGAGTCTCGACTGAAATTTTTCGCCAGCGGAAACGTTTTCATCTTGCCTCCAAACGACCTACTCTTTTTGGGAAAAAAAACAAAAAGTTTGTTGAGATACTGTTTAGAAGCACGAAAGATTTTCGTACACCTGCAGTGGTGCAACCATGTCTCGCAAAACCGAAGCCCTGCAATCATTGATGGCTGCCGTTTTCTAACACCAGTCCATCAACGAGCTTGCTTGTTTGCCAAAACAGCAGGGGCCTTCTTCACAATCAGTGGAGACTAATGCGGGTTTAGAATCATGTGGTTTGAAAAGGGCAATTCTTTTATCAAATGGAACTTGCCATCACAAAAGAACATCAGCTTTGACTGATCGGCAACTGACTGATTTGTGGAATTTCTGTTCTGTCCACGAATGGCCCAAAAGGTCTACGCGTGGTCCGTTGTCCAACGACCTCGGAACGTTTGCAGAAGAGCAAAGGGTTTTTATCCGGCGTGAGTACTGGTACTGACAAAGTCACTCGAACCGCGGAAAGATCCCTGTCCTTCTAGGATAGGTAATATCCTTGAGGACTCCAGAAATGACCCACGATTACCTTTCCTGTTAACATACCTTTCCCGATGGGATAGTACATGACGCAATGAACTCAAAGATGGAAAAATTCCTCCTTTCCTAGCCACGCCCTTATCTGTGAGCGATACAATACTGAACTGCCATCTGACACAATTCCCTCAAACGCTTTCAAATTGCCTTTCTTAACTGCTAGACAGTGGCCAGATCTTTGCTCACCTCTGGAAAAGTTGTTCTCTAAGAAGAGAGATCTCGCAGTTGATGAAAAGTTTTGTTCGTCTTTGATAATCGAACCAAAAAGCGATTCCAAACAATGACTCAAGACGGATTAGAAACGACGGAAAACGAATTCTCCTTTGTCAGGGTCAGGCGCACAGAAACGAAACGTCGCTAGAAAACGATCAGCAGAACATTGAAATTTCTTAAGGAGTTTCTTCTTTCAACTGATCCCAATTAAAATTTTTTTTTTTTCGCCGCGAGTGTGTGTACAGTGCCAAGCGCTCCACCTCTAAACAAACGACGCAATATACAATACCACTTCTCCTTTGGCCAACCACAAGACGTTGTTGACTTTCAAAACGGGAAAAGCAAACTACAATGTCCATCCGTTGTTTCCTCGAAAGCGGTAACTTTGGAATAAATGAATGCCGTTTTTGGTTGAGGCGCGCTGTGGAACCGAACTGGTGGAGCTGGTGGAGTTCTCATCGTGCCTGTAAACTTTTATTTCAGCAATCGGTCTCTAATTCTAAATGTCTCAACCTTAAATTGACGTTCTTTATCTTCAGCTTCCCTCTGTAGTCTTTTTTCTTCAGCTTCAGCTCCCCTCTGTAGTCTATTTTCACTCCTTTACATCCTCTGTAGTTCTATTTCTTCAGCTTCCCTCTGTAGTCCTATTTTCTTCAGCTTCAGCTTCCCTCTGTAGTCTAATTTCTTCTCTCTCTAGTTTCCTTAGATTTTCTTCTCTCTCTCTTAGGCCTTCTGCCCTATCTAGGCATTGTTGCACATAGTTTTAGTAAAGTTTTTCCTCCATCAAAACCCAAGCGTTCCGCTTGTTGAACATATTTACAAAATTATCAATAATTAACCGTCAACCAGATATAAACACAAAAAAAATTTCTAAGTAAGGGTAAAACATACGCGATATATATGATGCGATATGTTTCACCAAAACGGTATTATAATATATGAGCAAAAAAAGAATTCATTTCCGGTATAAACAGAAAACAACCTTACTAAAACAAGAGATAGGAAACAACAAGGAATGTATTTTTTCCATAAGTATTTTGTTCTCGAAAACAGGATTCAATTTGTAATTAAAAAAAAAAATCACGTTCAATGCTAATCACTGTTTTTTCCTAAGAACAGGAAAAAAAGTACACAATAAAGTTTTACTGAAAAATAAATTCTTTAAAAAAGTTTAGTTTCTTAAATGTTCTTGTTGACAGTTTTTTTCCTTTCTTACTTAATTTCACAAATGAATTTACCAACAAATGTATCGGCCTTATCCGTTAAATAGAATATATATTTACAAAACAAATGAATCACCAACAATAAAAAGAGGGGCAGAAACACAAACTAGCGGAAATACCTACCTAAAAGATGGAAAATGTAGACAGAAAACTAGATTGGAGCTTATTGAGGAGAAGGTTTAGAGGTTTTGAAAAAAGGGGTGAAAAGGAAATGAAAGATACACAGGATCGGAACATTGGAGCAAAATCAAGAAACAGCAAAAGAAGCCCTCAGACAGCACCCTAGGTGGTCACTTTTTGTCTCCCTGAAACTGGGAAACGGGAAAACAAATCATGCACAATAAACACACCTACAGTGGATAATACAAAATAATTTAACAATCAATCATAAATGTACAGTCACCCAAAACCCAAAGAAAAAAAAATCACAATACCCCAAAAAAATAACAATAAAAATTTTATTAGAAAGGAGGTTCTTCCCCGCACTTGTCTACCTCTGTCCGTTGAAGGAGACCAGTCGGTTTAAACTCTGGGAAAAGGGGACTAATTGAAATGAACGATAGGACAGAGAAAGAAAAAAACAAACAAATATAAACCTAATAGGCGGATCACGGCTGCTCCCACTCTTGAACTAACCGATCCATGTAGCGAGAAGGGGTGGGGCTCACCCGATCCGGGGAAAAGGACAAAAATAAGGAATCAGCAAACAAAAAAAAAACACTAATCAAAACTCAGAGTCAGAAATAGAGAGAAGTCCTCACCCACACTGAAAATAACGCACTCACAGTCACATAAACGAGAAAAAAAAATCAAATAGCCAAAAAATATTAAACTTTCTCTTTTTTTTTTTCCTTCCTCCCCTCAAACCGTTGAGGGAACACAAATCAAAATCTTTTTTCTTTTTTTTTTTCCTCCCTTTGCCCCGCAAACCCTTGAGGTACAAATCAAAATCCTCTTTTTCTCCAACTGTAAATATCTTCTCTTTTTTTTCAGGCCCCGAAGGCACAATAGAAATCCTTCCTTTTATTTTTTTACTTTTTTTCTTTCGGGGAAGAATCGAACGGAAGCTACGTCGGGGTCACCACTGTCACAAACAGTCACTTATTGGCCCACGCGCATTCATGCAGCATTTACTCCATACGCACACCAATCTTTCCAATCAACCAAAAGGGCGCACTACCGCATGTTTTTTTCTTCCCCCCCCTCACCTTCAGGGAAAAACACTTTACTAAGTCCACATCAAACAATTTATAAACATATTTTTTATTATGTATCTCTCTTTACACTGAGAGATAAACTAGTTTCGTCAAGGCTCAATCAAACATGGCGCTACACAGTACATAGGCCCAAAAACCAGACGCAGGGAAAATAAATAATTCTTTCAATTCACTCCTTGATGCTCTGCCTCCATCATGAATTAAGACTCGCTCCATCCTTTCGATATTCCCCTGTCTCTCTCAGACATTCGTACGCCCCTTATTTCTTTCGTCCCGTCACGGGAGATATGATTTCCGACATACTCTCCCCTCGACTTCTCCAGTCCCTGGGAGAAATGGAAGAGTTCCCACTCCTCTCTCCTCGACTCTCCAGTCCCTGGAGAGATGACGGTTCTGACTTCTCTCCCTCGACTACTCCTGTACGCTGGAGAGATTACGAGATTCCGACTTCCTCTCCCCTAGGCTTTAGCTTGTAGGGGCTGAACTACCGGTGTTTCCCCACACCAGATGGCCATCTTTTCAACCACCTCACGGTAAAGGTGAATGGGTGAAGGGCGAAGGGTGAAGGGGCGAAGGGCTGGTAATGACTGGTCAGCAAACGAGGAAGCAGCTCCTGACGGTTCAAGTCTCTAGCCATCTGCTGGGCTAAAACTGATTCTTTCCTCCCTCCTCCCTAGTGAAGTGCATACGCAGTGTCAGAACCATGACCAGCACCTTACCAACCCTTATTTAAACTATCTCTCAGTGGTCACGTTTCACCCAATGACCACAATTTGTTCTTCATAATGAGTATAACTCACAATTATTGTTGGGGACGCCCGCTACACTAGTCAACCACATAAATATTCTTCCTTTTTAGTAGTGGCATGGGGAAATGATTCAAATCACTAACTACAGTGGATGGAGCGTCACATGCTTTGTTGTGCGGCTACGTCACATGACAGATTGACTATCAAGAAAAAGCGTTTTTTTGTTGTATCTTTTATAGGGTAACCCATTTTGACCAAATGTGTATCAGAGCAGAATGGGGTTATAAAACATATTTGTTCTCGAAACAGATTCAATTTGTAATTAAAAAAAAATCACGTTCAATGCTAATCTGTTTTTTCCTAAGAAAGGAAAAAAACACAATAAAGTTTTCTGAAAATAAATTCTTTAAAAAGTTTAGTTCTTAATGTTCTTGTTTCAGTTTTTCTTCTTACTTAATTTCAAATGAATTACAAAACAAATGTATCGCCTTATACGAAAATGAATATAATTACAAACAAATGGAATCACAAACAATTAAAAAGAGGGGAAGAAACACAACTAGCGAAATCCTACCTAAAAGATGAAAATGTAGAAAGAAAACTAGATAGGAGCTTATTGAGGAGAAGGTTTAAGAGGTTTTGAAAAAAGGGGGTGAAAAGGAAATGAAAGATACACAGGATCGGAACAGTGAGAAGAAATCAAGAACAGCAAAAGAAGCCCTCAGACAGCACCCTAGTGGTCACTGTCTCCCGTGAAACTGGAGACGGGAAAACAAATCATGCACAATAAACACACTACAGTGATAATACAAAATAATTAACAATCAATCAATAATGTACATTCACCCAAACCCAAAGAAAAAAAAATCACAATACCCAAAAAAAAAACAATAGAAAATTTATTAGGAGGAGTCTTCCCCGCACTTGTCTACCTCTGTCCTGTTGAAGGAGACAAGGTCGGTTTAAACTCTGGAAAAGGGGACTATTTGAAATGAAACGATAGACAGAGAAAGAAAAAAACAACCAAAATAAACCTAATAAGGGCGATCACGGCTGCTCCCACTCTTGAACTAACCGCTCAATGTAGCGAGAAGTGGTGGGGCTCACCGATCGGGAAAAGGACAAAATAAGGAATCAGCAAACAAAAAAAAAAAACACTATCAAAACTCAGAGTCAGAAATAAGAGAGAAGTCCTCACCCACACTGAAAATAACTCACTCACTCACATAAACAGAAAAAAAATGCAAATAGCCAATAATAATTAAACTTTACTCTTTTTTTTTCCTTCCCTCAAACCGTTGAGGGTACAAATCAAAATCTTTTTTCTTTTTTTTCCTTCCCTCAAACCCTTGAGGTACAAATCAAAATCCTCTTTTTCCTCCAACTGTAAATATCTTCTCTTTTTTTCAGGCCCCGAAGGCACAAATAGAAATCCTTCCTTTTTTTTTTCTTTTTTTTCTTTCAGGGAAACGAAACGGCAGCTACGTCGGGTCACCACTGTCACACTGTCACTTTTGCCCACGCGCATTCATGACAGCATTTACTCCATACCACACGCAATCTTTCCAATCAACCAAAAGGCGCACTACCGAATGTTTTTTCTTCCCCCCCCTCTCCTTCAGGGAAAAACACTTTACTAAGTCACATCAAACAATTTATAAACAGATTTTTTATATGTATCTCTCTTTACACTGAGAGATAACTAGTTCAGTCAAGGCTCTATAAATTCATGGCCTTCACAGACATTAGCCCAAAATCCAGACCAGGAAAATAAATAATTCTTTCACTCCTTGATGCTATGCCTGCATCAGAATTAAGACTCGCTCCATCCTTTCATGATTCCCTGTCTCTCTCAGACATCGTATCGCCCCTGATTTCTCCCGTCACTGGAGATATGATTTCCGACTTCTCTCCCTCGACTTCTCCTGTCCCTGGAGAAATGAAGAGTTCCCACTCCTCTCCCTCGACTTCCTCCTGTCCCTGAGAGAGACGGTTCTGACTTCTCTCCCTCGACTTCTCCTGTTCCTGGAGAGATTACGAGTTTCCGACTCCTCTCCCTGGAGTCTTTACTTGTAGGCTGAACTACCGTGTGTTCCCCACACCATGGCCATCTTCAACCACCTCACGGGTTGAAAGGTGAAGGGTGAAGGGCGAAGGGTGAAGGCGAAGGGCTGGTAATGAACTGGTCAGCAACGAGGACCAGCGTCCTGACAGGTCGAGTCTCTAGGCCATCTGCTGGGCTAAAACTGATTCTTTCCTCCCTCCTCCTAGTGAGTGCATACTCAGTGTTCAAAACACATGACCAGCACCTTACCAACCCTTATTAAACTATCTCTCAGTGGTCACTTTCACCCAAATGACCACATTTGTTTCATGAATGAGTATAACTCACAATTATTTGGGGACGCCCGCTACACTAGTCAAGCCACATAAATATTCTTCCTTTTTAGTAGTGGCATGGGAAATGATTCATATCACTAACTACATGTGATGGAGGTCACATGCTTTGATGTGAGCTAC
>JAFLJL010008927.1:0-14072 GCA_018398815.1 Conus ventricosus
GGCGGAAAAGGAAAAAAAAAAAACTTTTGCCTGGGGGAAAAGGGGGTGGTGGGGATTTTATGCCAGAAATATAACTGGGTTTTTAAAAGATTTTAGAAAACAGTTAAAACTGTAGTTTTTTTTCACATGAAAGACAGGACTATTTGAAGAATTTTTGCGCAAAATATTTTATTAAAAATGTCGGAAAAACAAGGATTAAAAAAAAACTGAAATTAAAAAGTTTAAAAATTAGTATTGAAAAGGGTAACCCTACGGTAACTTTTGTTTGTAGAAAACGTTATTTTTTAGTTATTGAAGTTTACTTGTCAGAGAACAAGAAAGGGGTTTTGGGTTACTTTCCCCCCGAAACGGGTGAGGGCGGAAGGGCTCAGAAGCCCCTTTCTTGTTTCTGGGCGAAGGGCCCCTTGGAGAAACACCCAAAAAAATTTGTTTTTGTATTCTTTATGTTTAAAAACTGCTTTTTTCGTCCCAAAATCCGGGGGGGTTTAGGGGATGTAAGCCTTACCAACAAGGGCGTACTTACCCGTTTTATTGATTCAAGACTTCGCCCTCTGCCAAAACAGAGCTCTCATTTTGGTTTCTTCACCCGCAGCGTAAAAATGGCAAGAGTTCGTCTCCCCAAAAACCGGGTGTTAAAGTCATTACGAGAAGAATGTCTTTTGTTTAGTCGAGCCCCCAGCTTCTAGATTTTCTTCATTTATTTTTACATAGTCATTAAAAAAGAAATTATTTTAACTGGCGGGTTTATTGTTTTTTTATTTGGGAACTTGAGAATAGCATAAACAACCTTGCCTGTACTTTGTTGGATAAATGACTTCTAAATCAATATCATCAGTGCTCTGTAAACGCTCTCTCTCAAGCATTCCTTAAAAATTTTCTCGGGTCCTTAATATCTTAGCATGTTGAGTTTTTTTCAAACCCAAAAAAAATTTTTTTTTTAAAATAAAAAAAAAAATTAATCAAATCATATCAAGGGTCTTTTTGCGTTTGGGACTCATAAACTAAAGTAAAAAAACCCCTTCGATGTTTTTACTGTGAGCTGTTTAAAACAAGTTTTTTTTTTTTTTTTTTTATTTTTTTTTTAAGCATTCCTTTTTTTCTGCTCGGCGTCGGGGTTTTTTGAAAAAGTTGCCCCCGCCTTTCTTTGAGATCAAATTTTGTCTTTTGTGCACAAAATGGGGCCTGAAACGATTTAATTTTCATCCGTTGTTGAGTCACTAGCGCTTTATTTATTGTCAGTTTAAACAACAAATTTAGCTGTTATTATTGAACCATAGCGTGTGCTTTTGGGTTTAGTTTTTATTTTTTTGCTACAGCCCCTACAGTAATGAAAAAACGGGCCCAAAGAGAAAAGACAAACCCCCTAGATAAAGCTGCGGGTGGGCTATGCCCGTTGCTAAGGCCCAACATGTTCCTTGATGACGTTATAGTCGATGCTCCATATTACATAGTAACGCATTAAAGGCAGCAGAATCCCTTCTTTTTGGTTTTGCTGTATTTTGAAAGGTCTTGCTCTAGTTTTTTTTTTTTGCATTTGTGTAATGTTGGTTAATCTAAAGGTTTTTTATGTTGGGGGCTTTCTACTACCCTTCTTTTGGGCTCTGAGGTACTTTGGATAAACCAAAACGAATGTTTTTTTAAAAAAAAAATTTTTTAAATTTTGTATATTTTTTAAATCTGTTTTTTTCAATATTCGCTGCGCATCATTTTTAAAAACAAAGTCATTAAGGGGTTTTTATGGGGCTTCTTCTTTTTTATCATTTGAATTTTTATTAGTCTCTCAAGTTCTCCCGCTTCCATGAAATGATTATCCCTGTTGACCTTAAGTCAATCCATAAACCCGTTTTTTGTTGTTAAAAATCCAAGTCTTACACTGTGAAGGTGTAGATCTTTAGCCACAAGGTCAACTGTTGGAAATTCTACACCCCCCCACCTCCCAGTTTTTTTATTTCATCAAAATGCTGATAAGGTTTAAGCCCGCTAGCATAGATTTGGTTAGGGCTCCCCCAAAAGAACATTGTATTTCGTTATTTTTGGTTTAAAAAACTTTTCCTTCCTTTTGAATGGTTCTTCATTTCACACAGCAATAAAATCCTTTAAGCGATCTTGCTGAGACGCTAAAACAAAAATTCCCATTATGTCTGCCCGGTTCTGGATATTTGTATTGAATACTCTTTCGTAAATATTGCTAATTTGACTGATATTGTTGTTAAATCAGCCTTGCAAAATTTTGGGGTTGCTAACAACGTCAAATCAACGAGATGTCGAAAGTGTACTTTGCTTCGGTGTCTGATGTTTTAAAAACCCCGTTTGTATCTTTAAAAAGTTAGTTCTATGAAAATCTGTTTTTTAAATGCCCCCTTGAAAGTATGGTGCAGCGTTTTTAAAAACTCAAAATCAAAAGGGAAAGGAAAAGCGTTTTCCAAACGAAAAATTTTTCAGCCACATTTTTTTGCCGTCTTTAGTATTGCGGCACCTATTCTTGTTTTAGGCTTCTTCATTTTCTACCCCTTAAAACGCAAAACAGCCCTTTCATTCCCGGTTGCCATAGAAGAATAGGTTAAATATTCGCATGTTAAAGAAAATATTTCTTGCCCCAAAAGTTTTATAGAAATTTTTTTTTAACGTTTGCCCCCCCCAATTCTGTACAACTGCCCTGTTTGGTCTGTTGTTGAATCGGTCTTTTTTTGAAAGTAGCGCGAGAGCCGGGCCAATCAGTCATCTGCCCCGGTCTGGAATTTGACGTGAGAATTGATCTGCATCAATAGTAGAGGATTTTTTTGGAAACATAAAGTCCGCTTACCCCCTTTTCCCCAAAAGGGTTCTTTCATTTATGCGGGTTAAGAATCGGGCCATGTCTTGGACATTTTTATAAAGAAAAATAAAAAAATAATTTTTTAAAAACTTGGAGGAATTGAAGAAAAAAGTTTATGATGTTTTTGACCCGGGGAGACGACATGATGAAATGATTTTTTGACACACATCGCCAGCGCTTCATTGGGGCGTGTTAAACAAAAGAAAGGGCCCAAACATTGTAAAAAGTTTAGGCCAAAAACTCCCGAATTTATAGCCCCAAAGTTTTTAAATTTAAAAAAAAGACCATTTGTTTGTGAAAAACGATCAAGGAGAACTTGTTCCTTACAACTAAAAAGCCCCTAAAGTTTTTAGCCGGGGGTTTCAATTAAAAAGACTCCCTGCAGGTACAAAATCCCCTTGGCTTGCAAACCCAAAAATTAGTAGGGGAGTTGCTAAACTTAAAAACACACTGCAGAACCCCCGAAAGTAACCAAATGCAAAACAGGGAATTAAAGAATTAAATCAATCAGCAGGTAAATTTAAATAATTAAAAAGCAGAATCCATTTTTTTAGAAGAAAACAGCGTTAAAAAATTTACCGATCCCGTACCCTGCAGAACTAAGGGGCCCTTTGTCATGCTTTAAGAACCATCGAGGCGAATTAACAAACAATTTAGCAAAACTAGGTGAACTAATGGGTTTTAAAAAAGGGGGAAAAAGAAAAACTTTTGGGCTGATGACGCCATTGGGGCGCAAATAAAGAAAGAAAAACCCCAAAGACTAAAAGATTTTGAACAGAGAGATCGAAAGATAAAATGACGACTACTCCCGGACCTTTTACGAACTCAAGTGAATAGAAAAAGGGAAAAACATCCAAAAAAATTTTATATGAGCACAACGCTAGCAAAAGAATAAAAACACTGTTTAGAGAGAAAGGGGTGTCACTTAGAAACGTTATAGCGCCTTGGTTTGCAATAAGCACACGGTGTTGGCTTTTACGGGGGCCGGGGGAGGCCAATCCAGCGCCCCATCGCCACACCCCCACTCCCCTGATAAACAGGGGTAAAAAAAAACGCTTGCACTTGGGGTTTTTTAAAAAAAATTGCAGTAAAGCGTGGCGCTTTCCCGGAATATGGGGAGTATTGCAGCTGGCTTTTGTCCTGCAAGCAAAAGTATTGGGTTTTTATGGCCGGCACTTATGGACATTAGTTTCGAATGTTGGGGTTTATTTAGTAAGATAAAACCAAATAATCCTATGCCAGTTAAACCCAAAAAACAAGCGCTGTCTTTTATATTCATGGTCATCGCGAACAGGCCGCGAGCTTTGCTGAGTTTCAATGCTTTGGGGGGTTTTTGGCTTCAGGAATTAGATGACTTTTAAATTTGGGGGTTCTTTTTTTGTTTTATTTATGGCTCCCGAATTTATGTCGTTTTTTCCCAACCTTTTGTTTATTTCCCGCTAAAAAAAATTTTATTTTTATATTTTTTATTGTACCTTCTGGAGTCTGAGGGCAGAAGGCGCATGTATAAACCCGTGCCAACAGCAAAATCTACTTTCGATCTTGCGTATTGTAAAAATGTTGGTACCTTTGAAAAACTTAAGGTAAATCAATGTGAAATTTAAAGGCGTCCTCTAAATTTGCTAAGATTTTTTTGCGCGTCAAAACCCGTAGAAAGGGTCGTTATGCTTGATCTTGCCGTGCTTGCGCCCCCAGCAAACACCAAAGTAAGTACGAATAAGTCGTTTTTTGTTCTATTCCCGCCCTAGTTAGGCCCCTTTAAAATGTTAAGATAAATTTGTCCATCTGTTTTATGCTCTTGCTGTAGGGACCCGGCTCAACGTTTTGCCCAAAAAAAAAAGATTTTGAAAGGAGGTTTTCCCGTCAAGTTATACTTTCGTGCGTGCCCCCAAAAATAAAGGTCCCCCCCTAGGGCCCTGATTTGACCAACTTTTTTCTAAAGCCGCTTTATGTTAATATGAATTCGTTACAGATCCTTTTAAAAACCCATGGGCTATCTTTGCTGAATGGATTTAAACGGTTTGTCATTCGGTAATGGCGCTTGCAGTTCTCAAAAATACGTCTGAAGGGTAATAAAAATGAATTGTACACTGACCCACCAAAAATCTGGGGTTTTTAAATGTCAGCAACGCACCCCCACCCATTGATGGCAAAACACAGCAAAAAACTGGTTCGATAAAAAAAGCAGGTGACTAAAAAACGCTTTCTTGATGGTCGTTTTCAATAGGGGGTTAAGATAGCCTTCAATGGAGTACTCACCTTTTATGAAAAAAAAGCGTCTGGGCACAGCAATGTCAAGAGTACAGTTGCATTTTTTTAAGTTGGGGGGTTTCGGCCCAACAGAAATTTTGCACCCGTTTAAAATTTTATTTTTCTCATTTTTTTTCGTTTTTAAAAAAATGTTTGTAACAATAAAAACCCCGACCGTCCCTTTGTTTTTTGAACATCTTTGATAACAAATGCGGGCCAAAAGGGTTTACTTCAGAAATATTTTTCAAATCGTATGGTTTATTTTAAGGAAACAGGAAGAATAATGCGGTTCTAAAAGTTTACAAATCAGGGAACCAAAGTTAGCCAGTAACTACCCAATGGTTATTAGGGTTTTTTCCCTAAAAAAAGCAATGAGAACTTTGCTTACTCTCAAACTAACAATGCAAAACGAAAACAATGTTAAATTCAAACCTGAAGAAGAAGGGGGTTTCTATTTGATAAAATAGCTAAAAAGTTAGGCTTTACGGTAACAATTATAGATTTTGAGTTTCCCGACCCAAAATATTTGGGGGGAAGTCCGCTCGATTTGCATACATTCATACTCTATGTTCATTTGGATGAGCTAAGCACTGAGAAAACTTATTAGGAAGGCCCCTCAACTGTTTTAAGAGCTTTCCGTCAGGGAAACTGCTTTGCGATTATAAATTATACAATTCCCCCAAATTTAAAATTTAAAAAAAAGTTTTTGGGGAGGGGCGGATCATTAATATAAAAATCGAAAGCGGGGGAAAATTGTAAATGTGATAACCACACATTGTTTTGGGAAAAAAAATAATAAGTTGTTCTAAAAAAGGTCGGTGGGCCCGGGAAAAACCAGGATTACTTGCGCCGTGAGGTGTATAACTTTTGAAATTAAAAAACCCCTTGCAGACGTTTTCGGGGCTTTGAACAAAAAGGTGAATAGGGGCTTTGTATGGTTTTTGGTACATAAAGATGGTGATTTTAAACGAAAGGGTTGGCGCAGCAAAAAATTTCCCAAAAATAGAACAACTGCGCAATTAGAGGCAAATAAGTTGGCCGTAGAAAATAAATAGTTGAAAACCGACCTCAAAGGCATTTAAACCCTATTTAGAAAAGGGACATAAAAAATTTTAATTCATAATCCCTTTTTATATTTTTGCCGTCAAAAAGTTTAGAAAAAAATTCAACCTGGCCCTTTACATGTAAGTCTTATGCCCGACGACAATAGTCGGAAAGAAATTGAAAAAACGCGTATGGGAAAAAGATTCATCCCCCACAAAAAAGAAACAGTTGAAAAAAACTTCTACAAAAATTCAGTTCTTTTCCCAAACAAAATTTTGGAGCGCGTTCCAATAAATTTTTTTAAATTTCTGTCTTTTTAAAAATGTGGAAGGGATGGGGGTTTGGGTTTTTTTGTGATGCTTTAAAGGAAATTTAAAATTACTGGCAAATTTGACGTTAAACGCCCTTAAGTTGTTGTCGCGTTTTCCAATGGTGAGGAAAATTTAAAACAAACAAAAAGCAACAAAAATCTGTTTACTTAATAGAAAAAATCTTACAAAACTAAATTGGGATTATTACACATTTTGGCCTTATAGGGTTTTATTTTACTAACAAGTTTTGACGGAGGTTTTAAAAAATTTTTAAACTGGGTTAGATTAAGTTCTGTTATAAAACTATGGGGGGATTAAACTTTATGGCAAAAAAACCTCTTGCTCATTGATTTGTGGGCAAATGGTTGTGGAAAAAAAAATATTTTTCCTCGACTTTACAAACGTTTTTCGTAAAATTTTATATTTTATTTTTTGCCCAACACTTAATGGGAACAAAGCATTTCAGATAAGGTTTATAGGGGGAAAAGTTTAATATTTTAGTTAATCCTAGCAAAAAACTGAGTGATGTTTAGAAAAGTTTTTTAGGTGTTTTTAAGGAAAGCAGACAATTTATTTTTAGATGACGTTCGGGGAGAAAGGACTAGTTAAAAGAAAAACACTTTTTCGAAACTAGCTTTCAGCGGAAACATGCTGGGATAAAATGTGTGGATTTTTTTGCCGAAATTTAACCGGTTTTAAAAAACTTTTGAGAACATTAAAAACTGTAGTTTTTTTTCACATGAAAGCAGGACTCATTTGAAAAATGTTTGCGCGAAAATGTGTTATTGAAAAAAGACCCGGAAAAACACAGGATTAAACAAAAACTAAAATCGAAAAATTTAGTTAAATTTGTATTGAAAACGGATAACCCTCAAGTATGTTTGTTTGTAGATAAACGTTATTGAAGGCTTATTTTTCAGGAAGGGGAAACCCTTTTTTCTGGGCCCCTTTCGCCCAAAACTGGTTGAGGGCGAAAGTGACAAAGAAGGGTTTTCCCGTTCTCTAACCCCCTTTTCCTAGTATCCTCCTAGGTTAAAATACATACCTTTTTGAGGAAAAAAACATGTCAACTGTAACTTGAAATCACCCTTCTTTTCCCCAAAGGGGTGATTTAGTTAAAGCAATCCTGCAAGCTGTGCACGCACAACCTCGCTCAAAGGTGTTTTTATTTTTTTTTTTTTTTGGGGTCCCGTTTTAAACTGTCTGGGACCAAAAAGACTTTTGTTACAAAAAACATTAAAAACAAAATGAAAGAAAACGAAAATGGGTTTTTTAATTTTTTGAAATTTTCGTTTCCTTATCTAGGGAAGAGGGGATTTCCGGGGGAACCCGGTTCAAATTTTATCACGGCAGGGAGCCCCAGAGTCCCCTTAAATATTCGGGGGGGACAGTGTTTTCCGGGGAGGGTTACCTTTGACAACCTGACTTTGTTTTTCCCAGTCTTTGTTTTGTTTTTGCATGGGAGGCCCGTGCTTTCCAGGATCACTCCACAGGGGCAGAAACGCTCACTCTTCTTTACATAGATTTTCTCACGAGTTTTCGTTCGATCCAGGGTCAATGCAAATTTATTACAAAATTCCCTTCATGTTTAAAAAAAAACCGACAAAGAAGATTTAAAATTGTTGATAAAGGTCTTGCTCTAGTTTTTGTTGCATTTGTGTAATGTTGGTTAACTGAAGGTTTTTATGTTAGGGCTTTCTACTATCCCTTCGTTTGGGACTCTTAGGTACTTTTGGATAAACCGAAACAGACATGCTTTTTATAAATAAAAATAATTTAGTATTGTATATCTTTTATCTGTTATTTTCAATATTCAGCTGCGCATCATATATTAAAAACAAATGTACATTAAGCGGTTATCGGCTTCTTCTTCTTTATCAATTTGAATGTTTATTACGTCTCTCACAGTTTCTCCCGCTTCCATGTAACTGATTATCCTCTGTTGACCTTAAGTCAATCCATAAACCGTATTTTGTTGTTAAATAATCATCAAGTCTTACACTGTGAAGGTGTAGATCTTTAGCCACAAGGTCAACTGTTGGATTCTACACCTCCCACCTCCCAAACAGTTTTCTTATTTCATCAAAATGCTGATAAGGTTTAAGCCCGCTAGCATAGATTTGGTTAGGGCTGCCCTCAATCGAACATTGTACTTTCGTTATTTTTGGATTAAAAAACTTTTCACTTCCTCTTTTGAATGGTTCTTCATCTTCACACAGCAATAAAATACCTTTAAGCGATCTTGCTGAGACGCTAAAACTAAAATTCCATATAGTGTCTGCCCTGCTTCTAGGATATGTTGTATGATGAATCACTCTTTCGTAATATATTGCTAATTTGACTGATATTGTTGTTCAATCAGCCTTGCTAAATTAGGGTTGCTAACAACGTCAAACTCTAACGAGATGTCAGAAATGCTGTACTTTGCTTCGGTGTCTGATGATTTAATAACCCGTTTGTATTCATTAAAAGTTAGTTCATATGACAATCTGTCTTTTAATGCTCCTTGAAAGTATGGTGCATGCGCTTTTAACAACTCAAAATCTAAGGGAATGGAAAAGCGATTTCCAAACGCAAAATTTACAGCCACATACTTTTTGCCGTCTTTAGTATCTGCGGCACCTATTCTAGTTTTAGTGCTTCTTCATTTTCTATTCCTTGAAACGCAAAATCAGCCCTTTCATTCCCGTTAGCCATAGATCAGAATAGTTAAAAATATGTCTGCATTGTGTAAAGAAAATATTTCTTGCCCCTCAAGTTTTATAGAAATTTTCTTAACGATTGCCCGCCCCAGATTCTGTACAACTGTCCTTTTGGGTCTGTTGTTGAATCGAGTCTATTTTGAAAGTAAGACGCGCAGAGCCTGGCACAATCAACGTCATCTGCTCCTAGGTCTGGAAATTTGACAGTGAGAATTTGATCTGCATCAATAGTAGATGGATATTTGGAACAGTAATAGTCCGCTTATTTCCCTTCACGCCAAAGGGTTCTTTCAGTCTTCTATGCGGGTTAAGAATCGAGCCATGTGCTTGTGACATTTTTATAAAGCAAAATAAAAAAATAATTATTTAACAACATGGCAGGAATTGAAGATGGAAGAAGATTATGATGTTTTTGATCCTGGAGACGACATGAGTGAAATGATCCCTTGACACAGCATCGCTCAGCGCTCTCATTGCGGCGTGAATTAACAGAAAGTAAGGCCAAATCATTGTACCAAAGTTTAGGCCAAGAACCTCCCGAATTTATAGACCCTAATGATTTTGAATTAAAAAATGACCATTTGTTTGTGAAAAACGATCAAGGAGAACTTGTTCAGCTTACAACTAAAAAGACCCTCAAAGTTTTTAGCCGTGGGTTCAATAGAAATAGACTCCCTGCGAGCGTACAAAATCGCCTTGGCATTGCTAGACCAAAATTAGATAGGTGCAGTTGCTAAACTTCAAAACACACTGCAAGAACTCCCGACAGATAACCAAATGCAAAACATGGAACTTAAAGAATTAAATCAATCAGCAGGTGAATTAATAAATGTAATAGAAGCAGAATCCAGTTTTTTTAGAAGAAAACAGCGTTAAAGACTATACACGACTCACCGCTACCCATGCGAGAACTAACGGCCCTTGATCATGCTTTAAGAACCATCAGAGGCGAATAAAAACAATTTAGCAAAACTAGGTGAACTAGATGGGCATATAAAAAGAGAAAAAGAAAAACTCGTTGAGGCTGATGACGCCAACTTAGGGCCTGCTATTAAAGAAAGAATAACCCAAAGACTAAAAGATCTTGAACAAGAGAGATCAGCAAGACTAGAAGTGACGACTACTAACCGAGACCTATTACGAACTCAAGTGAATAGAATAAGAGAAACTATCCGAAAAAATTTTATATGAAGACACAACGCTAGCAGAAAGAATAAGAACACTGTTTAGAGAGCAAGGTGTCACATTAGCAAGCGTTATAGCAGCCTTAGGATTTGCAATAAGCACACTGGTGTTGCTATTACAGGCGGCGGTGGAGGCCAAAGTCCAGCGCCTCATCGCCATCACCTCCATCTCCGCCTGATAAATCATGGGTAAAAAAAACAGCTTGATCATCTTGCGGTTTATTAAAAAAATTAGCTAGTAAAGCCGTGGACGCTTTACAGGAATATTGGGGGAGTATTGTCAGCTGGCTTTTGTCTACTGCAAGCAAAGTAGTTGGCTTTATGGCCGAGCACTTATGGACATTAGTTCTCGTAATAGTTGGGTTACTATTTAGTAAGATAAAGACCAAGTAATCCTATGCCAGTTAATCCAAGAACAAGCGCTGTCTTTTCATATTCATGGTCATCGCGAACAGAGTCCGCGAGCTTTGCTGAGTCTTCAATGACTTTGGGGGTTTGGACTTCAGGAATTAGATGACTTAATCTTGGGTGTTCTTTTATTGTTTGTAATATTATACTGGCTCAGAATTTATGTCGTTTTTCCCAACCTTCTGTTCATTGCCTGCTATAAGAATTTCATTATTATAGTTTATTATTGTACCTATCTGGAGTCTGAGGTCAGAAGGCAGCATGTATAAACCAGTGCCAACAGCAAAGTCTACTTTCGATCTTGCGTATTGTAAAACATGTTGGTACCTTTGAATACTTGAAGGTAAATCAACGTAGAATTAATGGCGTCCTCTAAATTTGCTAAGTATTGTTTTTGCGCGTCAAAGCCAGTAGAAGGATCAGTTATGCTTGATCTTGCCTGTGCTTGCGCCCCTAGCAAACACCAACGTAAGTACGAATAGAGTCGTTTATTCGTTCTATTCCCGCCCTAGTTAGGCCCTTAGAAGTGTCTAAGATAAATGTTGTCCATGCTGTTTTATGCTCTTGCTGTAGGGACCCGGGGTCAACAGTTGTGCAAAAAAGAAAGATTTGAAAGGAGGATGCCAGTCATAGTTATACTTTCTGTGCGTGCCCCGAAAATAAAGGTGCCTAGGCCATGATTATGATCCAACTTTTGTCTAAAGCCTGTCTTGATGTTAATATTGAATTCGTTACAGATCCTTTCAAAAGCCTCATGTCTATTCTGTTGCTGAATGGATTAAACGGTTTGTCATTCGGTAATGGCGCTTGCAGTTCAGTCAAAATACGTCTGAAGGTGTAATAAAAATGAAATCTGTACACTGACCTCACCAAAGGATCATGGTGATTTAAATGATCAGCATACGACACTCCACACCCAGTTGATGCGCAAAAACACAGCAAAGTTTAACTGGTTCTGATAAAACTGCATCGGATGACTAAACCACGCTTTCTTGATGTGGTCGTTTTCAATAGGGGGTTAAGATAGCTCTTCAATGGAGTACTCACCTTTTTATGAAAGAGCAGTCTGGGTCACAGCAATGTCAAGAGTATCAGTTGCTATATTTTTAAGATTGTAGTGCGGCCCAACAGAATATTTGCACCAGTATATTTGAATGCACTCATTTTTATTTCGTTTAAAAAAATGTTTGTAACAATAACAACCCAAGACCGTCCTTCGTTTTTAGAACATGCTATTGATAACAAATGCGGAGCCAAAATGGTTGCACTTCATGAATATTGTTACAAAGTCGTATGGTTTAATATAAGTGAAACCAGGAAGAATAATGCGGTTCTAAAGTTGACAAATCAGGGAACAAAGTTAGCCAGTTACAATACCTAATGGTTATTACGGGTTTTGCTCCCTAAAAGAAGCAATGAGTAACTTTGACATTACTCTCAAACTTAACAATGCAAATCTGAAAACAATGTTAACATTCAAGCCTGAAGAAGAAGGAGGTTACATTTTGATAAAGAGCTTAGCTAAAAATGTTAGGCTTTACGGCTAACAATTATAGATTTAGAGTTACACCGACCCAAACTACTTATGAGGGGAAAGTCCGCTCGATCTTGCATTACATTCATGTACTCTATGTTCATTTGGATGAGCTAAGCACTGATGAAAACTTATATGATGGAAGGCCCTCAACTGTTTTTAAGAGCTCTTCCGTCAGGGAAAGCTGCTATTGCGATTATGAAATTATACAATTCCCTAATTTACAGTTTAAAAGATTAGTTTGTGGGAGGGTCGGATCATTTAATATAAAAATCAAAGACAAAGCGGGGAAAGTTGTGAAATGTGATAACCTACACATGTTTTTGGAAATAAAATAATAAGTTGTTCTAAAAAATGTCGCGTGGGCCAGAAGAACCAGGAGTTACATTAGCGCCTGTGAGGTGTATAACTTTAGAATTAAAAGACCTTGCAGACGTTGCGGACTTTGAACAAAACGGTGAGATAGGCGCTTGTATGGTTTGAGTACACTAAAGATGGTGATTATAAACGCAAAGAGGTTGGCGACAGCAAAAGTTTCCTAAACTAGAACAACTGCGCAATCTAGAGGCAAATATGTTGGCCAGTATGAATATAAAATAGTTCGAAAACCTGACCTCAAATGGCATTTAGAACCATATTTAGAATGGGACATAAAATTTGAATTCATAAGTCCATTTACATATTTTAGCCGTCAAAAAGTTTCAGAAAAGCATTCAACTCTGGCCCTTTACATGTAAGTCTTATGCCAGACGACAATAGTCGGAAAGAAATTGAAAAATAACGCCGTATGGGAAAAAAGCAGTACATCCTCCACAGAAAAGAAACAGTTGTAAAAAAAGCTTCTACAAAAATTACAGTTCTTTCCAAGCAGAAAATAGGAGACGCGTTCACAATAATATTTGAAATTTCTGTCTTTAAAGATGTGGAGAGGGATGGGGTTGTGGACGTTAGTGATGACCTTATAAAAGGATTAATATTAGCTGCAAAACTTAGACGTTAAACGCCTTAACGTTGTTGTCGTCGTTCTTCACAATGGTGAGGATATTAAGATCATAACAACAAGCAACAAAATCAATGTTGACTTAATAGAAACAATCTTACAGAACTAAATTGGATTAATCTTACACTTTAGGCCTCATAGGGTTTTATTATACTGAACAAGTTTTGACGGAGAGTATGATAAAAATAATAACTGATTAGATTAAGTTCTGTTATAAAACTATGGAGCAGTTAAACTTTATGGCAAAAACTCCTCATTGCTCATTGATTTGTGGGCCAAACTGGTTGTGGAAAACAATATTTATCCTCGACCTGTTACAAACAGTTTATCGTTATAATTTTGATCATATTGTAATTTTCTGCCCAACACTTAAATGGAACAAAGCATATCATGATAGAAGGTTTATATGGACAGATGATGACATATATTTAGTTAATCCTAGCAATAAACTGAGTGAGTGTTTAGAACAGTTTATAGCTGTTTGAAGGAACGCAGACACTATTTATTATAGATGACTGTTCGGCAAAAGAGACATAGTTAAAAAGAGAAACACTTTGTCGAAACTAGCTTCAGCGGAAGACATGCTGGATAAGTGTGTGGATTTAGCCAGAAATATAACTCGGTTTAAAAGACTTTAGAGAACAGTTAAAGACTGTAGTTTTATTTCACATGAAAGACAGAGACTCATTTGAAGAATGTTTGCGCGAAAATGATGTTTTGAAATGACCAGAAACACAGATTAAACAAAACAAAATCAAAAGTTATAAATTAGTATGAAAAGGTAACCCTACACAGAGTTGTGAATAATCGTATAATGGAATTAC
>JAFLJL010008933.1:0-17500 GCA_018398815.1 Conus ventricosus
AGAGTCTGTAGAATGTGCTTGGTGACCATTTCGGCCTCTCTGCATGGGCACATCGCAGGCTCGCCAATCTTGTACTTACCTGTACATGACGCATTCATCAGTTGTGTCCAGATCCTTAGTCTGAACAGTAGCACTTGATTCTTCTGTGCTTAGGTGTTTATAAGCAGTCAGCCCTGGTTGGAATTTTGGGTGCTGCAGTTTCCATTTCCTATTGTAAGTGTTTTATTTAAATGTGCAATGCCTAACTGAAGTGGCACCGAAGATGGGTATAGAAAATAAAAAAAAAGTCCCGGAGCAACCATGAGAGTCAGAGTCCCACCAGGGGGCCGCCACCACGTCAAATCCCACAACAGCTCCTGATAAGTTGCTCCTTACAGCTTTGACATCACCTCACACTGTGACAGCTTACCACAGAATTGAGACTTCTTTATGATAATGAATGAGAATGCGAAAAATTTCAATACGCCACGGAGTTCTTTTTTTTTTAGTCTCGGACCACATGCTGGGTTGAACGCTGCGGTCTTGGTGTCATAGTGTATCCTTGGAGCGATTCATAACATCTGGAGATTACGACCACTTGCAGTGTTGGTCAGGACATTCAGCAACACTCTTAGAAGACGGCGCTGTTAACAACCAATCTGTCCGCTCCTGGCCAATTTGTCGGCCCGGCGACAGATTTGACCTCAACACCAGGACCAATTTTGTCGCCCAGGCGACAGATTGGTCCTCACACCAGGACTAATCTTGTCGCCCATTCTAAGGTTGTATACTTGATGGCAACAGATAGGGTCGCAACCGCACTGTCCAAATCTGTCGCCCCCTTGGCCAATTTGTCGCCAACTTACCTGCTCTCAATAAGTGATTGTTGGGCCCCAGTTTTCTCTTCATTCCCACACTTTCACTCATTAGGAGAAAGTTGTGGGGGCTTCACTTTTCTCTCACTAAAAGAAAGTGCGGGGTTGAGAGACAGTGTGTCCCTTCCCCTTTCGCCTTTCTCCCATGTGAGAGGAAAGTATTGAGGCGGGCCCCCACACTTTCTCTCCGATTGTGAGAGAAAGTGTGGGAATTGCCCCATATTTTTTATTTATTTATTATTTTCAATTTCGTTATTAGTTTCTTGTCTTTCCTAACAATCAACAAAGAGCCAAATGAAAATAAAATGCTAATAATACTTGAAGGAAGGAGACATTTTTTGTTGTTTTTACTGTTAAATGGTCACGTTTGAGAATCTCAGAGTGCATAATCAATCAGAAAAAATCAAACAAGCAAGTTTCCAGTAGTTAAATCACAGTTTTCAAATCCTTATAAAATAGTTCCCGCTGAAAAGTAGGCATACGGCTAACAAAAAATGTTTTGCTTATTTATTTTGGTAAGTTTATATGGACATGGTATTAAACATTGGCCATAATGTTACCTGTCCAAAAAATCCAAATGTTCACGACTTGGGCTGCATATGCTCTAATGGTAAAATTCACAACCTAGATCACTACTGGTCCGATGCCCAAAAGTCCAGTGGTCAGGCTCTGAAAATGTCACGTTTTTCACTATTTCACTGCATGTTTTGTGTTATAAACGCTTCTGTACAGTTTACAATATAAGATGTCCGGTGGTCAACAAGATTGACCGGTCATTTCATAAAATTTATTACTTTCTTAAGTTTACAGTCCATGATGAAATATGTATTAATGATTTTCGTCTGATGACTTTAACAGTCCGACATCCACATAAGTCCACCTCCAGAGTAATTGACCCAAGGAGGCGTGGTTCTATGTACAAGCCTCCTTATCTCTGTAAAAAATCAGATAAAATCCCGGTTCTTGGATAAATGCAACACTTTGCATAAATCACCCTATAAACGTAAACTCTTCTTCCATAAGCAACTATCAATCACACACACACACACACACACACACACACACACACACACACACACACAACACACACACACACCAGGATCATATTTTTTTTTTATGCAGAAGACTGAAAAACCTATTTACCATTTTTTTCCCGAAAACACTTTGAAGGAGGTTTGGACGAAAGCCCCTTTAAATGTGTGACATTGTTTTAGGACTTGTTCAATGTTCCATTTTTTACTTTTCTTGAACCGTGGTGTTTTTTTTTTTGCATTTCAAGTTTAAACGTATTTTCACGTCATTTTTTTTGTTAAAATGGCGTGGGCCTGTATTCACATCGGGATAGCATGGGGCCAATAGAATTGAACAGAATTTTATTGGAAGATCTTCTACGCTGGCCATGGGCCAGTTCTCATGCTATCTCAATGTTGAATACAGATTCTGAGTGTGTTTATACTTTGTTTTTTATTTCTATTTTTCCAGACTAAGAAAACGTGGTGCGAGAGGTTCCCTTCCAGAAGTGACAATCACAAAAGGAATAGGTACAATAAACTCTCACAACCAAATTAAGAATGAGAATTGCCCAATACCCTGGAGTTACGGGGCCACGATTCTTTATTACCCGCCACAGTAATAAAAGACTCCAACTTCAAAGTAGTTCGCCCGTGACGCTGTGTTTTTCTATCCGCTCAAAGATTCCCTCTTCATCATGATGTCTTCCCACAAGGTCTATCCCTATCAAAGATTTCCCAACACCCGGACCCACTCTGTCGCCGGCGACAGATTGGTCCTGGTGTTGAAGACTAGTCTGTCGCCTGGCGACAGATTGGTCCTGGTTGAAACCAATCTGTCGCCGGGCGACACATTGGGCAGGGGCTACAGATGGTCGTTAACACCAAGCCATCTATTTGGAATGAAACTCCAGCTGTGGTGCTTTTCAGGTTTTTCCCCGTTTGAAACACAAAGCACTTTTAAACCCTGAGTAGAACCAAACCGGCCAAAGACTGTCCATGCTTCTTCTTCTTCTTCTCTTCTTCTTCTTCTTTCCCTCTCTCTCTCTCTCTCAATCTCTCTCTCTCGTCCTCTCACGTCTATCTCTCTCTCTCTCTCTCTCTCTCTCACTCTCTCACAAGTCCGCATTCTACCGAGGCAAAAGAAATGCCAAACTAGACCGTCCCTTACGATTTTAAACTGATCGAGACCGACATTGCAGTCCGGCTGTTCCGTGGATTTCCATTATTTACCACTTCACTAGCAATTGGACACTGAGCTGATAAGCCTGAACTGGTCACCGAATACAGATAAGCCGAGTCAGCCAAGTTTGTCAACTTTTCAACTGAATTATTGACTCTGTGGGTGGGATCGTTCGTTGCCAACTGTCCATCTAAAACGGTCAGAATATCTAACTCGTCCATCAGCTTGACTCCGATCGTTTTCATCGATAAGATATGGTAGAGAAACCCTTGACTTGCTACATTTAGCATGTAAAGCAATGTACGCACAAGAATGCATACAAAAATGCTTGCAGGCACACGCACCCCTCATCCCCCCCCCCCCCCCCGCACACCTACATATTTATATGCACAAAAGACGTCCCGACTCTTAAACTCACACAAACACACACACACACACACACACCATACACACACACACACACACACACACACACACAACACAACACCCACACCACACATACGCGGCCCGCGCGCGCGCACTCACACACACACACACGCACACTCACACACAACACACACACACACACACATACACGCACACACAAACATACACACGCATACACACACCGTGGAGAGCGAGAGAGAGAGAGAGGATGAGAGAGAGAGAGAGAGAGAGAGAGAGAGAGAGAGAGAGTGAGAGACTACAGACGGACAGACAGACAACAGATAGACAGACAGATTGAGACAACGTACGTAGCCTGGGTCGAACTCCACAGGGTTGGCGTTTTTCATAATTTCCTCCCTGAGGTCTGTCCCACATCTGAGGACCATTCCCCTGAGGTCTGTCCCACATCTGAGACCTCATTTCCTGAGGTCCTGTCCCACATCTGAGACCATTCCCTGAGGTCTGTCCCACATCTGAACCATTCCCTGAAGTCTGTCCCACATCTGAGACCATTCCCTGAGGTCTGTCCCACATCTGGACCATTCCCTGAGGTCTGTCCCACATCTGAGGGCCATTCCCTGAGGTCTGTCCCACATCCTGAGACCATGTTCGCCCATCCCTGAGGTCTGTCCCACATCTGAGACCATTCCCGGAGGTCTGTCCCACATCTGAGACCATTCCCTATGTTCTGCCCCACATCTGAGACATTCCCTGAGGTCTGTCCCACATCTGAGACCATTCCCTGAGGTCTGTCCCCCAGTCTGAAGCGATTCCCTGAGGTCTTCCACATCTGAGACATTCCTTGAGGTCTGTCCAACTGAACCATTCCCTGAGGTCTGTCCCATATCATATGAGACCATTCCTCCCTGAGGTCTATCCCACATCTGAGACCCATTCGCGGAGTCTGTCCCACATCTGAGACCATTCCTGAGTCTGTCCCCACATCTGAGACCATTCCCCTGAGGTCTGCCTACATCTGAGACCATTCCCGAGAGGTCTGTCCCACATCTGAGACCATATCCCTGAGGTCTTGCCCTACATTCTGAACCGTTCCCTGAGGTCTGTCCCCACATCTGAGACCATTCCCTGAGGTCTGTCCTACATCTGAGACCATTCCCTGAGGTCTGTCCCACACCTGAGACCATTCCCTGAGTATGTCCCACATCTGAGACCATTCCCTGAGGTCTGCCCCACACCTGAACCATTCTCTGAGTCTGTCCCACATCCTGAGACCATTCCTGAGGTCTGCCCCACATCTGAGACCAGTCCCTGAGGTCTGTCCCACATCTGAGACCATTCCCTGAGTCTGTCCCACATCTGAGACCATTCCTCTGAGGTCTGTCCCACATCTGAGACCAGCTCCCCTGAGGTCTGCCCCACATCTGAGACCACTCCCTGAGGTCTGCCCCACATCTGAGAGACCATTCCCTGAGGTCTGTCCCACATCAGAGACCATATCCCTGAGGCTGTCCCACATCTAGAAGACCATTCCCTGGGAGTCTGTCCGCACATCTGAGACCATTCCGAGTCTGTCCCCACATCTGAGACCTACAGACACTGTAGCGCTGGTCAGGAAATGTCAACAACTCCCTGAGAAACGCGTCCCTTTCCAGTCCATGGCACTCAACTGTGTGGTCCTTTCTTCCCATCTGGAGCCCTCAGCATTCTCACCTCGGCACAGCCAGACAGAGCAACCCCCCAAAAACCAACAACAACAACAACAACAACAACAACAAACAACATACAACAAAAAAAAAAACAACAACAACAACAACTACAACAACAAAAACAGAAAGAACACCACAAAAAACCCAAAACGAAAAACCCGTGAAATATGCCTCGAACGGCGCTTGAACACGAGACTTCAAGTCCAAAAGCCGTCCACTGACCCGCTTGATTGTAGGTTGGCTGGTTCTTTAACTCCCCTCCAACCCTTCGCCACCGCTCTCTCTGTGTGTCTTTGTTCTCTCCTCTCTCTCTCTCTCCTCTCTCTTATTCTCTCATCCTCTCTCTCTCGTCACCTCTCTCTCATCTCTCTCTCTCTCTCTCGAGCTCTCTCTCTCTCTCCTGCACGGTAACTGCTAAGATAAAAACAAAGGTGAACCAAACCACCCGCGCCCTTTACACTACCCTCCCTCTTCATGCTCTCTCCTCCCCACAGCCCTCACCCTGATCCTCTCTTCCCACATTTCACACGCACGCCCGCACGCACGCACGCACGCACGCACGCACTCACGCACGCACACAACGACCACACCACAACACACACACAAACACACACACACACACACACACCACACAGGCACATATCCCCTCTAAGTTTCCTGCTTCCTTTCTTTCACTTTCGTCTTTCAGCTACCTAGCTGTGGAGAAAATTGATTCCCTCTCTGTGCAGTGTATGTGGCTGTTCTTGCGTTCTGTCGTTCTGCGTACACAGGCTGATTACTCCTGCGTGACAAACTGCCTGTATAGACAGGTAGTGAGTTTTGTGGTATGGACGTTTTTTATCCCGCGATTAAGGCAGCCATACTCATCTTCGGGGAAAATGTGGCTGTTGAAAGAGACATTTTCAGTGTGCATGGAATCCCTCATCAACATCCACAGCCCACCGTTGCACCACTGAAATGATAAAATGCCGGTTTTGCGCTTTTTATTAAATGCGTCTCTTCTCTCTCTCTCTCTCTCTCCTCTCTCTCGACTCTCTCTCTCTCTCGCATCGTCTTCTTCTCTCTCTCTCTCTCCTCTCTCTCGTCTCCTCTCTCTCTCTGTTGGTGTAGGCCTAATCATTAATTTCGTATTCCGTATATTCGTATTCTCTCCTCTCTCTCCTCTCTCGTCATCCTCTCTCTCTCTCTCCTCTCTCTTACCTGTCATCTCTCTCTTCTCTCTCTTCTCCTCTCATCTCTTCTCTCTCTCTCTCTCTCCTCTCTCTCTCCAACATGCAAAAAAGCGAAATGGTGTTGATTCTGGGTTTCCTTCATTTAAACAGATTCTTCCTGTGTTTGTACGTTGTCATCCCACCCTACCTCCATCCACCTCTCCCCTCGTGAGATTCAGTAGATCTTATTTTTTTCCTTTTTGAAAGAGGTAAACTTATTTTATAACATTATAGTGTTTTAATAATGTATATAGGTGTCGTTGGAGTGAACAGATAATTGAGCTTTTGTCCTCAATAAATTTTAAGCATGCTGTTAATATTAGTGTGCGTATGTGTATCTAGAGACCCGGCAGATATGATAGTTGAGGTCCTGATTTTGGCTCCTAGTAGTCGCTGGACCCTGATAAACACTAACTAACTAACTAATACCTATCGCCCTTTCCACTTGCGCTAATCCCATCGCTGGTCGTCCTGCCTCTCTATCTCTCTCCTCTGACACTGCAGAATTTACTTTTACAGATAAGTGCCTACAGTATATAAGTTTTCAGTGCGTGTGCATATGTTTTTGAACCAACCTAATGACACAAATGATTCCTCAAAAACCATAAAGTGTGACCCCCATCCTTTTAAAAATCCATGCAAGCTGAAATCAGTTAGAAATCTCTGGCATTTTGAGATCAGAGAAAAAAAAACCCTGGCAACTTCAATCTAGATGGAAAACTAATAAACAAACTCAGAAGAAAAACCCTAGTTAACTTGAAAATCGAATGAAAAACCCTACCAATTTGAAATGAAATAGACAAAAAAACCTCAGATGGGAAACCCTAGTGGCTTTAAATGAGAGAATGAAACGAACTAATCTACGACAACTCAAAATTCTGCAAACAACGCCACGAACAAAAATAAATAAAATAAAATAACAAAATAAGCAAAAAAAAGAAAAATAATAAAAGTAAGAGCCTATTGACCATCTGGAGAATGTTTGCCTGAAAAATCAGGTTATATTTTCTGGCACATTCCATGGTATTACCTTTAAGACCTGGAAAGGCTGTATTCTTGTCATTCGATACGATGGCCGAATTCTTTCAACTGTTGTTTTTGCTCACCCTGGTGATTGTATAAACGTCATCCCTAAGCAATGTAACAGAGAGAGAGAGAGAGAGAGAGAGAGAAGAAGAGAGAAGAGAGAGAGAGAGAGAGAGAGAGAGAGAATCGGATTCGGATGGTTTTTATGTGATGAAAAAGCAAGTAAAAGTATTGAATATTGCCATAAGTTTAATAGATGTCGAATTAATGATGGACTAAAGATGTTACTGAATGTATAATGAATGTGCTGAATGTATGAAAAAACGTATACAGGGTCACGACAGGAGAAGTCAAAAGACTGTAGAAATCAAGAATGTGTTCTACTAAAAGATAGGCTAGGAGGTTAGCTGAGAATCAGTCGCCGTACAGTAAAAGACACTGATAGAACTGCGTATGTAATAGCTCAAGACTGTGAGTATAAGCATTTTACTTAAGAGAAAAGAGAAAGAGTATAATAAATCATTATTAGATAAGTTAGTAGGCAGTCAATAAATTCACAGAGGGAATTCTGGACCGTAGTTCACAAGTTATCGCACAAACGGAAACAGCCTAGAATAACATTCCCCGACGTGTGGTTTCAACATTTTCGTAACTTTGTAGAAGTTAAATACCTTGACAATGAGAGAAATCCAGAAGGGTTTGAAGACGAGTCTTGATGTCTATATGAACCGTCCCATTAGTGTAGAAAGAAAGTGTTATTAGCAATTGTAAAAAACTTAAAAACAATAAAGCAGCAGCCCGATGGCAATAATTGGTGAACTGTTTTCCAAACACTGTTCTGCCCAAGTTGTGCAGTTTTTTGTTTAAAGTTTTTCAATAAACTGTTTGTTGACGTATGTTCCGATAAGCTGACGGAGTCATAATAATGCTATCTTTAAAAAAGGGTGACCGCTAAAATCCAAGCTATTATAGGGGTTATCTGTCTCAGATAACATAAGCCGTAAAATATTGTGGAATGATATAATTAACAGTGATTGCAAGAGTGGTTTGAGGAAAACAATTTACTGGTGATCACCAAGCTGGTTTTCAAAAAGGATATTCGACTGTAGACCACATGTTTACTTTAATGGCTATTGTTTTCAGAAGCAGGTTCTTACAATCCAAAATAGTATGCCGCTTCATAGATTTTGAAAAAGCTTCGACACTCCATCAATAAAAATCTTCTTTGCCAGATCATATAAGAATGGTATTAAGGGTAAACTTTATAGCTGTATCAAAGCAATGTATGAGGTGGTTAGGGCTAGAGTTCGTTGTGGGGATAAATTGACAGACTACATTAACTGTACAGCTGGGGTTAGGGGCAAGGGTGATGCCTCAGTCCCTGTTCTATTTCCCTCTTTATCAATGAGTTTAGCAATTGAAGTGATCAACAATGGAAACATGGGCTTTGCTGACTCTGGAGGGCTGTTGGTGTTGTTTATTCCTTTTACTAGCTGATGATGTGGTTTTGATATCAAAACTGTATTGGTTTCCAGCCCAACTGAACAGTTCACCATCGCGACAGCTGCTTCCTCATCCAACTAAAAGGGTAATGGGTCCAAGAGTAACATTATTGTCTTTCGAAAGGGTGGTTATTTGAGTGCAAGAGAAAGGTGTTCTATGATTGCATCCCATGCCCGTTGTGAAATGCTATAAGTATTTGGTTATATTTTTCTCTACACGTCAGAGTTTTGGTAGTGCGTGCAAGGATCTTGCAAGCAGGGGCAAAAAATGTGTTGCTCAGTATCATGAAAAAAGCTGTATATATCCTCAAAAACACGTCTTTTGTATGTTTTTTATTAACTGTTTGATAGTCAAATTCAACCAATTGTACCAATGGGTCTGAAATTGGTGGGGGATTAGACAATGCTGCCATGTATTGTGAATCTGTGGCACCTGTTCGCATTAAAAGGTTTTTGGTGTAGACAGGCAACGCTAATGATCTATTTATTGTGAGATCTAATAGATTCCCCTTGTACATATAATCTGCGGTTAAATGCATCCAGTTTTGGCTGAGTTTTACTTTACATGCAGGAGCACGGATTACCACGCAAAAGCTTATAACATGTTACATGATCTTGATGCCAGAGGGACAAACAACTGGGCAGTAAAGTACGTTATTGTGTCTCTTTGAAAATGGTTGTGGTTTGTATTGTTAAATCAAGTGTTGCAATGTTTAATCGAATTTCATACGTTGGCATTCGTCAACGATTGAATTGAACTGATTCTTGGCAAAGTTGGTCAAATCAGTGTCAGTGTAGTGAACGGTTGGATTTCTATAGCATGTTTGCAATTGTCATGATTTGAAACTTATTTAACTTTAGAAATGGACAGACACTTAAAGTATGTCATGACCAAATTCAGATTTGGAATTTCAGAATAGCAGTTCAAAAGCTAGATACAAAGCCACTGTTGATGACAATGGATCTCTGTGTCCACTTTGTAAAGATCCTCAGGAAAATGAAATCCATTTTGTCTTTGCAGCCCAGCCTTACGGAATATTATAACTGAATTCATTCAGCCCAAATTTTATGAGACAACCTTCCCTGTTTAAATGACTATATTGAAGTCATCCCACTTCAAACAGACGTTCGAAAGTATGCCTTGTTTCTCTACAAGCATTTAAATTCGAGAAATAGATAACTCTTGAAGTTCTAAGGGGATGGGGGTGAAGTTGTTCTAACAGTCAGTGTATTTGTTTTTCATATGATTGTATTATGTTCACCCACCCCTTCCATAATGGGCCAAGGCCTATAAGAATCTAAACATCCGAGAAGGAGAGAGAGAAGAGAGAGAGAGAGAGAGAGAGTCACTCACCTCAACTCAATTCTCAACGCAAATACTTTAATTTTTGCAAAGGCCAACCGACCTATCTGCAATAGGGGTCAATGAACAAAAGTAGAACACACACGCGCTCGTTTTTGCATAACCAAATGCCTTCCTGAAATTACTCTGTCATTTGTGTTTTAACGGATAACAGTTCCTCGTCTTAAATGATCTTCCGATTAGTGCTTTACAATGAACATACTACAGAGCGAGGTTACAAGTCTCTTTCAGAGAGAGAGAGAGAGAGAGGAGAGAGAGAAGAGATAGAGGAGAGAGAGAGAGAGAGAGAGAGAGAGAGAGAGAGAGAGAGAGAGAGAGAGAAGGCGAGCAGAGTTGAAGAACAAAAGAAAAGAACAATAACCTTTGTCCACTTGGTGTTCACAAGAGTGTCCTTGGGGATCGTTATTTTAAAGAGAAGACACACCGGCACCCTCACGCAAATGGGCCGCCAGTGAGAAACAAACGATGTACGAGGATAGAAATGTTTGTGATAGAGGACAGACAACTTTTTTTTTGAGTACTGTACTTCGTTCCTTCCACACGATTTAATGTGTTCACATGCAACGTTCTTATTGCATTTATAGTTTGAATCAAATCAGAAAGACAATACAACTAACAGCATGTTTGTCCCTTTCCCAAGGGCTGACACAAATCTCCATTGACTTGCCTCCTCCCGTTTGAAAACTTCCCTGTCACGCAGTACTTTTGTCCTACTTTTACCAATTACTTGTGAAGGGGGAAAATGTAACACATAAGATTAGTTTGTAATGACAACATTTCGATCAAATTCTTAAAAATGGCTTTAAAACGGGATTTTTCGAACTAATGAGCGGCTTTCTTTTCGGTGATGATGAAGAATATGCAGCCATAGAAGTCTTCAGAGCATTTTTGTTTGTATCTCTCTGTCAAATAAGCGTACTGCAGACGGATATCTGAACACATTTCAAAAGCATTTGAGCTTCCGACGAATGATGTAGACCAAACGAATCACAAGGCAAACACGACGGCGTTTTCCGACCTCTAGTCTTCTTCAGTTAAGAAGCACAACACCCAGACAACGAAAGGAACGAGCAATCCCTTATCTTCATCAACTGCGGCGCAGTTAATGGGTGTTGAAATCTTAATGATGATGAAGTTGATGAAATAATGATTGCTCGTTTCAATCTCGTTGTCCTGGTGTTGTGTATCCGCCTGAAGAGGGACCTATGATGTTCCCAAACGCGTCGTGATTTTGTCTCGTGACTCATTTGTCTACCTTATTCGGCGAGTCCTTAAAGTACTTTAAATAAAAATTGTTCATAGTTAAAAGCTGAACTGAAAATGTCTGCATTAAAGGCCACCGTTTCACACCCACGTCTTGGCATTCTCTCTCTCTCTGATTGAAGTATTACACTGACTGCGAATGCAAAATAAACCCGTCCCCCTCCCCCATCACCCCCAACAAAGATAAAAAGAAAAAAGAGAAAAAATCAAGGGAAGATAACACATGTCTTTCAACTGTAAATAAAATTCATTTTTGTCCAATATTGAAAATAAAATGAGCATTGAACAGTAAAACAATAAACACATTAAACAAGTAGGGTAACTCTTGCTCCCCATAAGAATACTAACACAGAGTAACTTTTAGTGGAAGACTGGCACAGCCGTTAAATCTTGAATACAGTCAGACAAATAGAGAGATCGAACAATCTCTCATAGTTACCCTACTTGTTATTTGTTCACGTTTGTCAGTTTGTAGTCAAAGCAAATAGATGAAGAGAATGAAATATTTTCATTTGAAGCATACCGTTTAACGATCGGGATGTCGATTGACTTCATTGAAGGCGCACCGTGGCTACCATCGTTTTTGATAAAAATCTCTGAACTGTACGCTGACTAATGGGGCCTAAATCGCTTCAGGAGGCGCGCCAACCGATGCCAATTTGTCCTGTGTCAATGGTGAGGTCCTCTTACTGAACGAGAGCACTAACACAGATTACCCCCTTGTGCGGATGGCGAACGCTATTTGTGGCAAGAAAGTGGAAAATGTCGGACAGAACAGAGCGGTCACAATGTAACGAAAAAAATAAGTCATCATTTCCACAATAGAAGACGACGGACATTAGATAAAAGTTTGTGCTAATGCCTTGAGAAAAGACAGTAACAAAAGGGTATACCTCCCTTTGTAATCGCACTTGCCTGCAGAAAGCCATGCCGTTTCCTCTACCCTAGGCAGGTTTTCTCATCCTAACTTCACCCAATCACGCCAACCCACCCACCCTTCTCTAATCCCGTACATGGCAGGGCCTATGGAGACTGAAAGCAAATTCTAACTGGCAGTGCGCATCTTTCACAGCGGATGAAGATTCTTCGTGGCTTCTCGTGGCTGCAACGTGTTTTTTACAAAATAAAAGAACAGATGATTAAGACTATGTTGATCCCCACACACCCCGGCCCCCCGCCTCTACTGTAGCTGTCGCTACCTCCACCCTTGTCCCGCCTCCTCTCTCTCTCTCCAAAAATCAACATACACACACCACACACACACACACACCACACACACTACACACATCACACACACACCAACACACACACCACACACATAAATACATATATAATATATATATTTATATATAATATAATATATATATATATATATATATATATATAATAAACAACAAACTAATAAATTCCAAGGATTAAGTACCGATTGCACCGTTTCCAGCACTACCAGACACTTGGGTGTTGCAATGACTGCAAGAAATATTGAATTATTAAACAAAAGCATGCTCTATTACGTCTTAGATTTAAGAAATAGGGGGAGATACGCATTCATATCTGCAGTTGTAATGATTCTGCCTAACTAACAGGATGTTGCTGAGTGGTGAATGGGGAAAAATAAAATAAATGCGTCTCAAAATGGACTTCAGCAAGCTTATCTCTCCACGGAGACCGATCCTCCAATATGGAGGGAAACTCACTAACATATAACTCCTGTCATATACCGAAATTCGAAACTTGTGTTTCCCTCAGTGACCGCGAAAGTGGTAATTTGACTCCTCTGCCTTCCAGTTTTAGGAAGATTGCAATCTAAACGTAAGAGCAAGCTTTGTTTATAATACAATATATATATAACTATATATTTATATATATAAAAATATATATATATATATAATATATATCTACACACAAACTGACAATCAGAGATGCTTAAGACCAAGACATATGTCTCATTCATAAGGCCTCAGCCCCTACAAGCGAGGATACACTTAATAAAGTTCGAATAGAAGAGAGAGAGGAGAGAGAGAAGAGAGAGAGAGAGAGAGGAGAGATAGAGAAGAGAGAAAAGAGAGAGAGAGAGAGAGAGAGAGAGAGAGAGAAGATAGAGACTGACAGACAACAGACAGACAGACAGACAGAGAGACAGGAGAAGAGAGAGAGAGAGAGAAGAGAGAGAGAAGAGAGAGAGAGAGGAGAGATAGAGAGAGAGAGTCCTCCACCAAATTCCTCATGCTCGAACCCTTTTCATGCTGGAGTTTAGCGACCAAAGGCGTCCAGACCTCACGCCATGCAATAATTTCAATACCCCCTGGGAAACACAGGTCACTTGCTGACTGGTTACAGAAAACCCACCAGAGTCTCCAGTGCTCTGCCATAGTGAACGCTACACTGGTAGTCTCCACCTCTAATGGTTGAGAGTAAGTTCCTGGAATACAACAGAACAGGTTGTACCAATCTCTAAGAAAAAGTGGATGTTCTCTTTATTAGCCTTGCCGAAGATTCCGAACCGAAAGGAAAACTAAATTACTCTTTCCCCCATGCGGTTGAAGCCATCACTTACAACATACACTGACAAAGAAATACAATGCTGTATTACGAGTGCCATCGAACCAGAGTGATTCTCTGTCCCGAACGTCCGGGGAGAGAAAGTCATTTGTCAGAGTATCTCTGTAAGAAAGCCCATCAAGCTAGGGCACTCCTGTGTCGGCATATCAATGCGGTCTGTAGTCCTCTGTAGAAAGCCAATCAAGCCAGGGAACTCGTGTACGGCATATCAAGAGGTGTGTAGTCTCTGTAAAAAGCCAATCAAGCCAGGGAACTCGGTGGGTCGAAATCATGAGGTGTGTAGTCTCTGTAAGAAAGCCAATCAAGCCAGGAACACGGGTACGGCGTATCAATGAGGTGTGTTCCTCTGTAGAAAGCCAATCAAGCCAGGAACTCTGTGTACGCGTAATCATGAAGTCTGTAAGCGTTTGCGTTCCTGGTTACAGGCATGGGGAGTGAGAATAGGGACGCGATACATCCAACCGTTTCAGGGACATTACTATATCTGGACCCACAGAGAAAAGAATGGCTTTAACATGAGTGGAAGCGATATATTGCATTGAACAACAATTTCTGCAAATATGAAGACGGGGCGAAAGCAAAATAATCTATGGCAACCCCACCGTGTACAGCCATGGGACCCTGTCATCCGGTGATTATGTAGAATTGTTTTTCATGGGAGAGCAAAGATCCACAGCTTGTTTCTACAACATCCGTTCCACTACTTTCTTTTCCTACATCCGAGTGCCAGATGAAGATGTCAGAAATGACTGGAAACAGATTTAAGACGATGGATTTGCTGTACTTCCATTTGCCTCCACAGTTGAATCAGTTTCAAGCTGAACTCCAAACCCATCATCCTCCATCCATCAAATGGACAGTAACACATGTACTGAAGTGGGAGTATTGGACGTGAAACTAAACTTCCAGCGATGGCAAGATCAACACAGACGTGAACAGCAAAGACTTGCCATCTTATCTTCATCCTGGTAATTGCCATTCTCCCAGGAGTCTTCAAGGGCCTCATTGAAGTATTGTAATACGTCACCGCATGATCTGCAGTGGATGATGACAAACTGGCAGCTAGGAATACAAGAGTATTCCAAATATATGTGTTGTGTGCAGGTTGGAAGTGGGATGTAGCCCATTCACGTCCATTAAGGGAGCCAGCAAGAATAGAGAAACACTTCTTTATCACCTCGCAAGAAGCAGAGAAAGAAACTGGCCTTGGGTACAACATTTGACCCGAGAGTGCCCCAGCAAAGGAAAAATTCATCAATGAAAGTTTTGAAAATTCTCTATGCAACAAGAAGAACGAAGAATCTTTCCCAAGAAATGTTGACCGGCAACAGGAGAAGGAAGAAACATTGGTGAAATTTACAAGCCACTTTCCCCAAAGATTCCGACAGCACGGTCCTAAGGAAGAACCCTGCTTCTTCCCTTGCAAAGACCGTTGGGTGATACATGCAAACATGTCAATTAATTACTCAGGAGTCTGAGGTACTTTGTTCGATGGAAGAATAATCAACATCTCCAAACACATCACTTGCGAGACACCAAGAGTGTTGTATGCCATCTCCTGCTCTCTCCATGAAACCGAAGTGTATGTGGGCTCTACCAACAATTTAAAACTCCGTTGGGCCAACCACAAGTCGGACATCAATCTGGGGAAAACCAAGAAGTGTAGACTTGCTGCCCATGTGAACCAGATTCCCCATCCAAAAGACAAGAACCTCCCATTCCTCAAGATTACCGCATTTGACGCTGCAGATGATGATGAAGATCTACTTCGCAAGGAGATTTGGTACCAGTGCAACCTTGGCACAATTTTCAATGGTCTCAATTCAAGAAAGGATTTCCACTTCATGGTGAAGACCGGGCGAAGGAATGTATTTCGGATGTGATGTGTACCTTAAACATGTAAAGCGACAGAAATAGAGAGAGAGAGAGAGAGAGAGAGAGAGAGAGAGAGAGAGAGAGAGAGAGAGAGAGAGAGAGAGAGTTTGACGTCTTTTTGAACATTGACGTAGGGCTAGAACTACGTTTCAACAGAAGTGACGTGAAGGTACTGAAGAAGCTTCGCAGAGGAGCCGAAATTATTTACAGTAATCTATAGCTTCCTTAAAGTGTCGAGTTTTCTTGTTGTTCTTTGTTATAATATATATATATATATATATAATATATATATATATATATATATATATAATATATATATATATATATATATATATATATATATATATATATATATATATATATATATATATGGACATCCTGAAGACAGCAAGGCTTGAAACAAGCTTGTAGATTTTAACACTTCATGTTAAAAAATATTTTTAACAGATGTTGCTCCTCAAGGGGTTGAGCACCTTCAGATTTTTTAAGGACACTTTATATTGTTCATAATATATATATATATAATATATATATATATATATAATATTATATATATATATATATATATATATAATTATATTTCTTAATTTAATACCTGGTCTTTAACTTTAAAGCGTTATTCACTTTGTTAGTATTGAATATAAGGTGAATTTTAAACTGGAGCGAAGCTGAGGTGTTTAAAGCTCGTCTTTTGTTTCCATCTCTGTCTTTTTTATTTACAAGTATTGATATACATGTTGGGACTGGCTGATTCGCACTGTTCTGTCAACGTCCCAGAGATTGGTACCTGAACAGACAACACTTAATTTGGCGCTGCTCTGGATTATCAAGATCACAAGACACCTGATCAAATACTGTGTGTTATGTACCCTGGCATACAGCAGCGTGTTGACGGGCGGACGCAACAGGTGTGTGTCTCACTCTCAAGGAAGTTTACAAAATTGCACGAGTCACGCACCCGACTTGACATTAATATTTGCAGATAAGAGACAGAAATCAACAGCAAGAAAGGAGGCAACACAAATCTGTTTCTAATTCATTATCTCTCTACTTAAAATTCCACTTTCTCTTCGATGCAAACGAAATAAACATTGCCGTGAAGGGCTGTGCACCAAAATAAAATCTTTCTGAATTATAGTCAGCCATTATTTTTGTCACAATGCTAAAAAAAAATAGCACCATCATCTGATTGGTTGCGACCTTCTCGTTTTTCTAAATCATTGGCAGTAACGTGATGACGCCCCGTTCTCTCACACCTCGCTTACAGTAGAGTGACGGGATTTGTTGTCCATAATGTGTAATCAGAACCAGAGCACGAGGAAACTACGAATTTCTGGAATTCAGGGCAACAATCATCAGACAGAATTCTCACATTTAAAGGCAACTGGCAATGATATATGGGCATACTGAACCTCAGCAATTCAAGCTCTCAGACTCTCAAGAGATTATTGAACTCCAAAAAGTGTGCTTTTATTATGTCAGCTTACATGATGTACCACACAAAAAGAGATGGTAAATTAAATAATTACAATTGGAAAAGAAGCCGATGCTGGTTTCA
>JAFLJL010008935.1:0-2500 GCA_018398815.1 Conus ventricosus
AAGAGAGAGAGAGAGAGAGAGAGAGAGAGAGAAGAGAGAGACAAGAGAGAGAGAGAGAGAGAGAGAGAGAGAGAGAGAGTTTATCTAGTGTGTGCACATGGAAGCAAATTCAATACTTCCATGATATACACACGTCCGTATTGAAGCATATTCACAGGCAGCACACTAGAAACTAAGGTGTGTGTGTGTGTGATGTTGTGTGTGTTGCGTGCATGGCGCGTGCGTGCGTACGCACTGTGTGTGTGTGTGTATGTGTGTGTGTTTTGTGTGGGGGGGGTGTGTTGAGTAATGTGCGTCCGTGCGTCCGTTGCGTGCGTGCGTGCGGCGTGCGTGTGTGTGTGGTGTTGTGTGTGTGTGTGATGTGTGTGTGTGTGTGTGTGTGTGTGTGTTGTGTGTGTGTGTGTGTGTGTGTGTGTGTGGTGTGTGTGTGTGTGTGCACGAGCGCGCGCCACGTTCGTGTCGTGAGTCTGTTTTCTCCAATAAAGAAAAAAACTTCGTAGAAAATCCAAGACTGCTACCAAATATTGACTTCCATGTTAGTTTTTTTTTTTTAAGAGTTTATACAAATTAAAACTGCAATGAAGTTCCAAGACTACAAGGCGTGTTTTATTCGCGCTTGCATTTCGCCGTTTTTGCTTTTTTGAGAAAGTAATGAAAGTGGATTGCCTTTACCGAATTGTCTTTCTTCATCTGAGACAATTAGCCTTATTTTCATGTAATTAAATTGGATTGGCTCTTTACCGAATTTGTTTCTGAAACAAAATGATCGACGTGATCTCTCTCTCTCATCTCTCTCTCTGCTCTCTCTCTCTCTCTCTCTCTCTCTCTCTTCTCTCCTCTCTCTCCTCCTATATAATATAATATTATATATATATATAACACATGTGAGTGTGTGGGTGGGGTGGGAGTGCGTGCGTGCGTGCGTGGCGAGCGTGCTGCGTGCGTGGCGTGCGTGCGTGCGTGCGTGCGTGTGTGTGTTTGTTGTTTGTGTTGTGTTGGTGTGTGTTGTGTGTGTGTGTTGTGGTGTGGTGGTGTGTGTGTGTGTTGTGTGTGTGGTGTGTGGTGGCGAGCGTGCGAATGTTGTGATCGCTATATACAATTTAAATGCGATTCAGGTAAAAGAAGATGTTTATTTTGAAGAAAAAACAAAATTTTCTGGATAAAGATGAAAGATGGTTATCGAAACTACTATATATTTAATTAAGCGCAATGGCTATTTCATGACAAATTGAATATTCGTCTCACGCGCGCGGGGCGCGTGGTTGAGTGAGTGATGAGTGAGTGATGTGTGTGTGTGTGTGTGTGTGTGTTGTGTGATGAGTGTGTTGTGTGTGTGTTGTGTGTGTGTGTGTTGTGTGTGTGTGTGTTGTGTGTGTGTGTGTGTGTGGTATGAGTGTAAGGTGTGCGCGCGAAAGACAAGAAGAGAAGAAGAAGAAGAATAAGAAGAAGAAAAGAAGAAAAAGAAGAAGAAGAAAAGAAGAAGATGACGAAGAAGAAGAAGACGAAGAATGAAGAAGAAGAAGAAGAAGAATAAGAAGAAGAAGAAGGGAGAAGAAGAAGAAAAAGCAAACCTCGTCTCAACTAAAAATATGAAGGAAGCTGAGAAAGGAGGGGGGGGGGGGGAGGAGGAGAGGAGGACAAGGAGGAGGGAAACGAAGAGGAAAAGAAGAAAACAAGAAAAGATGAAGCAAGAAGAGAAGAAGAAGACAGAAGAAGAAGAAGAAGATGAAGAAGAAGAAGAAGAAGAAGAAGAATGCAATACTTGAAGAATGAATGGAATCTTTTAAATCGTTAGAAATTAGGCTCATTGAAGGCCTTTTTACACAATTCTGCTGCCCAACAATAACTACAAATTTAAAAAGTAAGGAAACATTCGAGATAACAACATAACATCAATATAACGATTTCATTGCTTAAATATATCTCTCCTCTCTCTCTCTCCTCTGTCTTCTCTCTGTCCCTCTCTCTCTCTGTCTCGACTCCTTTCCTCTCTTCCTCTCGTCAGAACCTCTTCTATTCCACTCCTCCCTCTCTCCTCCCTCTCCTCTCTCTCCTCGTCTCTCCCCCTCTTCTCTCATCTCTCTCTCAATCTCAACTCCCTTCCCCCCCTCCCCTGCCCCCCCCCGCCTACTCGTCTCCTCTCTCATCTCCTCTCTCTTCTCTCCCTCTCTCTCCTCTCTCTCTCCAACACACACACACACACACAACACACAACACACACCCCACACACACACACACCCCACACACACACAACATACACACACACACATCTCAATCAACTGCATCGTTTTTATCAGCATTACACCTTTTTTTTTCTCCAGTACAATGTATAGTCAGGCTAATGTCCTAACGTATAGGTCAGTCATGAGTATCAAAAAGAAGTAACTTTACTCCTTTATTGAGAGCTGATAATTGGGAAATATTTCTGTAGTTTTTGCTGTAAGTTTTGTTCCATTCTTTACCAGCCACAGAAGGAGAAACTTGTTTTGAATAAATCTAA
>JAFLJL010008935.1:10000-22500 GCA_018398815.1 Conus ventricosus
AGCCCTTCAACTCATGCATCGTACCACAAATGGCTGGGAGGGTTTGAAGTGTGCTTGGGGCTACTGGTTTTTGTCCCTGTTTGTATTGAATGTCAGCGAGGTGTTTTACCTTGAATCTGACATGTCAGAGTGCGTCCGGTCTCGCCGCAGTATGTAAAGTTAAGAACAAAACGGTGCATGGATGAAAGTAGACCAAGTTAAGTGCTTTGGCAGTTGAAGAATTTTGGGACATCTTGCGTGAACTGGATCCTATTCACCTGTCAATGGCATGCAGATGAAGGGGCAGGTCTTGCATTGGGCAGATTGCATGGGCTTGTGCCTACAGAAGGATGATTGACGTCTGTGAGGCTGTAGACTGCGAACGCACAAGCAAGTCAACCTGATATTCTGTCCCGTTGTAGGCAACGAGAGGGGGCCTGGGAAAAAATTCGAGCTGAGTGGGCACAAGAACTGAAGGATGTTCCAGTTGGTTTTGGAGAATTTTTGTGGCGCCCTGGTGGGTAGAAGGGTGGTAGAGTAGGCTGACACAGGTCTGTCCTCGTGGGTTGATTTCCAGGGGTTTTTGGTTCCCGAGCTTGTGACGGGGGCGATGAAGGCTATGACTGGACTTTATCTGGAGAGCACGATCGATGGTCTTCGGGGTAAAGTGGCGATCAAGGGAAGAACTGTTTCATTTTCACAAAGGCTTTTACGTTTTAAAGACAGAGTTCTCAGAGCAAAGTCAGTCCGCGGAGCCTCAAGAACCTGAGAATAGTGTATGCTGGGTTTGGTAACTGGGATGATGTGACGATCTGTAAGTCGAGTTAAAGTGGGAGTCCTAGGTTTGAAGGTGGGATTGAGGTGGAGAGTCCACTATCAGTGATGAGAGGTTCATGTCAAGAAAAGGTGATGCACTTGTCAGAATATTGCGTAAGTGAACTTGATAGCTGGATGACAGTTCTGGACTGCTGTGATGAAGACCTGATATCATTGATGGGCATGGAGGTAGCACAAGTCCGTCATCGAGGTAGCGTTTATTTAGAATTCAGGGATAGAACCATGGTATTGTTGCAGGAAGTTGTGTTCAAGAGTACCCCATGAAAAGGGCAAGCGACAGGGGCCCCAATTTTGGTACCCATGCGACACCACCTGATTTCTGTTTGAAAAGTGTCGCCAAGGAAGTAAAGGTTTGTTTGGTGAGGACAAGTTCCACAAGGCGAAGAGAGTGGTATTGCCGGGGCTTGAGGGATTCTGTTCTATTGGTTGAGAAAACATGACAGGCTTGCAGTCCATTCTGAATGGGAATCCTAGTATAACAGAGATGTCCACGGGTCGAGAGTGGAATAGATTATTTGGGCTGAAACTTACGGTTGAGGTGGCAGGTCATTAATGAGACAGAGAAGCATGAGTGGTGTCCTTTGAGGTTTACGTGGGTCAGGGGTCTTGAAACGAGGGTTGGAGGATGGAGTGAGGATATTCAGAAATATTTTACTTCTGTGGGGCAAACAGCAGGCTAGCGCAACGATGGTCTCCCAGTGGAGTTAAGCATAGTGAAATTAGGGCAGAAGGAGCAAAGTGACTCTCGGAGTTCATGGCTATGGATTAACAGTTATAGGAGACCGTAGGGGGTAAGTGGCCTTTTTTGACACGAGAACCTTCAAGGATTTTGAAATAGTATTTCTGGACAATCGGGAGGGTGGCCGTTTCAGATTTTTTGGTAGACTGGTGGTGGTCGTTGAGAGTTCCAGTAGAGCTCTGCATATATATAGGATCCTGTCCCCCCACAACCACTACCGCACCACCTTGTCAGCGGTTATATAAATGACAATGTCAACCCTCACTAACCTCCCCCTCTTGATGAGGACTCAAAGAAGGAGCTTGCATTTCTGTGGGGGAGAGGTTGGAAATCGTGCTGGGGGAGAATTTAAGTTTGCGAAATTCCGGAAAGGCAGTTTTGTATGTAGCATTCAACTTCATTTTCCCACGGGGAGGTTTCTCTCCTCGCTCATTCCCCACACTCTTCCTCTACTTTCCATACTCTCCCTTCCGTCTCTCCCCTCTCTTTTTTTTCCCACCCCGCTCCACCACACCCCCCTCCAACCACCCCTTTCATTATAAATATGCTTTTTCGAGTATATTGTATCTCTTATTGTATTGTGCATATTCTCTTCTCTTGTTCATTTCATTCATTTGCTACAAATCCACACACCACAACATACCAACACAAAATAACAACACACACCCTCCCCCTCCCACTCACTCTCTTTTTCTACCCCTCCACTTCTCCTCTCCTCATTCTTCCCACTCAATACCTCCCCTACCACTCTCCCTGTCTCTCCCCTCTTTTTTTTTTTCTTTTCCCCCCACCCACCTCTCTCCTTCTCCTCTCTCTCTCTCCTCTCTCTCTCTATCTCTCATCCCTTTCTCCTTTTCCTCCACCTCACGTTTACTCTACGCCCTTTTCCTCGTGCCCCTATGTTCCATGAACTCTAACTCAACTCACCCTCTCTTCCACTGTCCCTACTGTCTACTTCACTCACCACTTTGGGACTTCACAAGGGGAGTATGTGCATGTTTATGTCATGTACTTTTTTTTGTTGTCGCGCTGGAGAAGGCATTTTTTTGGCCGAAAATTTCTGTACCTGTTTTGGTGTCGTGCAATAAAATCGTCGTTACTACTTCAGCCCACTTTGTTTTGTGTGCTCTTACTGCATTTTTGTCGTAATAGTAGGTTCGATAACTTTCAACTTCCTTTAGAGATCTTAAAATCTCAATAAACTCCTTTGCCCTTCCTTTTCTTACAGTTCCATCCCCATGCCTTAACTTTACCGGAAAATGCGATTCTTTATATAATCAGTGTTAAGCAGAGAGAACGTGACTTAGTCACTTCTGCTATCAGAGTGAAAGTGAAAACAACTTAAAATCTAAATTTGCTAAATTTATCGCAGAAGGCAAATATTCTTCGAAAAAGGAAGCTTCTGCAATACTTAAGTGAATTAAATGTTCTTTTCTTGTTAAGCCCTATTGTTAGTCTGCGACTGATTGACTAGCCTGCTGACGCTTGCTATTTATGGTGTATACACATTGTCTCATTGCTTTCTGACTCTTCCATAAATTTTGATTTTCAAATTTTGTTTCAGCAGGTGATTCCCCATGTCACTAGCAGGTTTGCTGATGACATTAAACTGTCTTCATATGTCCATGATCATGTCATTCTTTCTCCTCACTCACGTCACGCCCTCTCTTCTCTCTCCCCCTCTCTCAACTCACTACTCTCTCACTCATCTCTCTCCATCCTCCCCTCTCATCCTCCCTTCTTCTCTCTCTCACTCCTCCTCCTCCACTCCCTCGTCTCCCTCCTCTCCTCCTCACTCTCTCCTCCTCCTCCCTCTCTTCACTCCTCTCTCTCTCCCTCCCACTCTATCCCCCCCACTCTCTCCCCACTCCTCCTCATTCTTCTCCTCTCTCTCTCTCCCTCCTCCTCTCTCCTCGTCTCTCTCCTCTCCTCTCTTTCCCCTTCTCTCTTTCTCCCCCCCCCTTCCTCCTCTCTCCGCTTCCCATCCTCTCTCTCCGTCTCCTCTTCGTCATCTCTCTCCTCTCATCCTCTCCCTCGTCTCTTCTCTTCCTCCCGGATCTCCTCACTCCTCCACGCCTCCCTCTCTTCGTCGTTCTCTCTTCTCCTCTCTCTCCTCCTCTTCCCTCTCTCTGTCAGAATGTGGCCATTTCTGATCCAAAAGAAGAAAGAACAAAAAGAGGGTAGTAGGGGCGAACGGGGTTGAGGGCAGCGAAGAAAAAGACAATCTGGGCGGTAAGTCAGGCGCTAAATGAATGCAGGCCATACCGAAAACCTGTCCTGGGAAGCAGACAGAAAGAGAAAAACGGTTGGGTTTTGGGGGTAGTGTGTGTGTGTGTTGTGTTGCGGGGGGGGGGGGGGGGGTAGTTTAGTTTTGGGGGGGGGGTGCTGGGGAATGGGATTGTAGGGAAGGAAGGAAGGAGGTAAATGGCTCGGACCTTTGGTTACCGTCGCCGCTGGTTGTGGTTGGTGGTGGTGGTGTTGGGTGGTGGTGGTGGTGTTGGTGTGGTGGTATGGTTGGTGGAGGTTGTGTGGTGGTGTGGTGGTGGAGATGATGGATGATGATGAATGAATGTCACCCGGGTCAAAATAAACACACAAGCAAGTCGTTGGTTAGTATGCCAGCCGGTTTCGAATCGGCTTTAAGCCCGGACTCAGACATCATCCCGCCGCCTCCATGCGCCCCGGCAATCCAGCCAATTTCGGCTCAGCGAGGAGACAGGCAGGACCGTCTGAGGTGGCTGGAACCGTACAGGTCACGATGGTCTGGTCAACACCTGTGCCGCCCTAACCTAACCATCTAGCCATTTTACAACTGACCATGCCAACACGTTTAAGCCACACGGCGACAGTTAAGTAGGAAATGGGGGGAAAGTAGTGTGCGTGGTGGGGTGACATCAATGCTAATCAAGTTTAATGAACCAATTGACCACCACAGAGAGTAAGGCTGTAGCGTGCCTGACATGATTTGAATATCCAATGGCATTAGAGGGTGAGATAACACTGTCGGGTATCAGGGGTAATAATACTGACCAAATGGTACTCGCCCCATTTTGACCAGATCGGAACGGGATAAGACGGATGTGAGCTGAGAGAACGGGAGAACGAGGGGGGGAAAAACGAACAGAGAGACAGAGAGAAGACGAGGTTCCTAGGTCTGCTGGATAGAAGCAGAGAGATAGGGGAGGCGAAGAAGAGAACCAAGATGAGAGAATAGTCAGGAGATAGTCTGTGCAAGGGAATGGACTAAAGAGAGATGTGGGAGAGAGGAGTTCTACCAAATGAAGAGAAAAAGAAAGAAAAGAAAAGGAAAAGAAAAGCATACCATGGTCCATGTTGATCAGCAGACTAGAAGAGAGAGAGTAGGAGTGAAATGCGTTACTGCAGGAAGGAAGAAAGAAACAGATCGAAGTTATAGTCACCAGTTCGCATCCTACCCTGGGTTCGACCTCATACTCTGGATCGTCACTTGTGTCGTCAAGCAGTTATCCATCACAGACCCAACGCCGGTTCCAGCAAACCAATACCCAGTGCCAGCAGTGTGTCGTGTTGTGAAAGTTGACAGTGGAAAAGAAAAAAAAAAAAGGAAAAAGAAAAGACCAGTGATTTCGTGAATAGTTAAAGAAACACCTGGCCAGGTAAAGTAGAAATCTATATATACAATTAAAATCCCGGGATAGTTAATGTGTAAAGATGTATTTAGGACAAATGATTTTGTGAAGTTCAGAAAGAGAGAATATGTTTTATTTTTGTTTGATTCCATAAGCCAATTGATGTTTCGTTCTACATATGAACATGTGGTGTAAAGTTTATAGACTTTACTAGTGGTTTGAAATTAAATGTGACGATTGCATGATATATGAATTGAGAATTGGTAAGCAAGCTGTGAGTGTGTGTGGGCTGTGCGCTAGGTGCCCTTCCTCCCGTGACATCAACTCGAGTTGACAATTGATTGGCGAAGCCTGCCAGAATATTCTGGCCCATTTATTATAATTGAATTGTTCAACTCTCAGAGTGGAAGCTGGGTGTGGTATTCAATTCAAGTATTGGTAATCCATAGACAAGGGGTTGTCGTTTTACTGGTATTTTCCCAAAATAGTTAAATACTAGGCTAGGCATTGCTTCCAAGATAGTTTTAATACTAAGGCTTGGCATTTCAGATCCCACCCCAGATACTTATTTACTTATTTTCGCACAGATACCTATAATTCGCTATTCATAGTTGGGTCATGGAGAGGCGCTTGGGCGTACCTTATAAAAAACTAATTATTACGTTGGTCGTACGGGTTGTCCCAAGCTAGAATATTATCAATTCATAGGATTGCGTGCTTAACGACACTCGTACGGAAACCCACCACCAATCCGGAAAACAACCACCAGTTTGGCTGTCCGTAGAGTAATAAAATCTTGTTTCAAAAACAAAAAAAAAAAAAAAAAAAAAAAAAGATAGAGATACAATGGCGTAAGAAAAAGAACCACCCCATTTGAAAGCATACTCGTGAGCGTTTCGCTCGTGAATTTAAGGGTTTACTCAGGAGATGAGTTGCGTGCATTCGTTGAAAACCAACAAAAGATGGAAAGGAGAATGATCGTGGCGGAAAGTCGCCACGTCCGCATTGGAAGATAGCAACGGGAAAAGGCTAAAGAAGAAGAGCAAGAAACAGAAAAATTACGGATTCAGGCTAATGATAATCAGGCAAGGAAATCGCAGGAAACAGGAAAGAATAAGGGAAGCGCAGGAAACGAGAAAGAATGAAGCAGGAAACCCAGAAAGAATAAGTGAAGCGCAGGAGACAGAAAAGAATGAAGCGCAGGAAACGGAAAGAATTAAAGGTTCAAATTAGATTTAGAGAAAGTGCGACATCCAAAGGGAGAACACCGAGAAGGTAGTTCGAGTTGCCAAAGACTCAGTGCGCAGTTTACGCTCCCCCGACCCCCAAGTTGCCAAAAAAAGCGCGGAAGGAACCGAATCGAATTGATGCATACATTCAGTCGTTTTCGAAACGTTTGCGACCAGTCCAGGGTTTGGCCTCCAGAAGATGGGCAGTCCATTTTGTCAGCGTTACGACGGGTAAGGGCATTACAGAATTTTCACACTCTGGTTACCAGCAGAATCCCACTGTCCTGATATCGGCGACTGTGAAGGAATCGTTGAGCAAGGATTTGACATCCACATAGGAGGGATTCAAAAGAAATTTTCGTTTAGGCTAAATTACAAGCAGGGTGTGGAACGTACACTCATAGTTTGGTGCACAACGCTTAATCACTATTTAGAGAAGTGGTTAGAGTTGAATGGTACGAAAAAAGATTCGCTGAAAGATTGAAAGAGCTCGTTAATGAAAGAACGAGATTTTTGTCAGTTGCGGCCCTGAGTTAACTAAACATTATGAAAAAAGACAAGCCAGAGACAGCAGGGGAGTTTGTTGAAGTTCGCAAGGTGTATAGAGAGCACGTTTGGGCACGACGGTGCAGGAGAAACAGGCCAGGCACAGGTGAGAAATTGCAAGGAGAAACCAGGGGACGTTTTCGTGCATAAGACGGTGCAAACGCAAGTGGTGGGGCAGAAAGAAGGGCAAAGGACATTAGGGGTTTCTTAGTCACAAAGAAGGGACATGTGGCGAGGATTGTCGCAGCATGAGGTTTCCAGAAGGCAGCAGCCTTGCAAGAGGTGGATAAGGGTCGTCAAGGAAACGACCTGCACAGTGGAAACCAAAAGGGATTCAGCTGAAGAGGGTGGAGTCTGCAAAGCCTATGGCTGCGCACTGGACAGCAGTCAGTGTCAGGGATGGAGGGCAAACTAGGCTGGGTGGTTCGTTACCAGTGGAAGGAAGGGTGGGATTGGCCAGCAGAGGGTGAAAGTGTTACGAACACTGGGTTGTTCATAAAAAAAAATTTGGCGGTGTGAGTACGCACACGCTGGAGTCGAGAAAGGGGAGTTTGACAGGGCAAAGCCAGACCTGTACTTTCTAATCGATGGCACAGTGAGGAGTTTCCAGTTTGGCTAAGATAGAAGTACGTACCGGTGGGGTGGGGTACCCCCCCTTTACTACTTTTCTCAGGCGAGTTGTCCTGCGAATGGTGATGGAGAAACCCCTTCAGGATTTGATCAATCCGGAAAAAATATTCCAGGTGCATAAGGGATTCCGCAGGGGATCCTGAGTGTTGACTTGCACAGGGGCATCGCAGTTCAATACAGCGGAAAGCAAGAAGGAGGAATGGTGTTGATAAACCGTTAGTCGTCCATCGGGGGGGGGGGGGCGCAAGGAAGTCGGCCATATGATGTGGTCGCCTGATGAGTTTAGGGCAGCGCAGGAACAAGACCCTTCGCATCGTAGAAGTCCTTTTGGAGGTATGGCAAGAGTGGAGAGAAACAGGAGGTTTAGAGGAGGTAGACAGAATATCTTGTGAAAGGCGGGCTGTTGTACCGAGTGTTCACAAGGGAAAGACAGTTACGGTGACCACATCAGTTAGAGGTACCCACCATCAGGTTATCGTGACACTGTCATTTCAGTGGGTCCCGAGTCGCTCCATGGATGGCGGTCCTCCGGCACCAGCAAAACAGCTGACCGAATCTTGGATGACTTTCATGGGGCAGGAGCACTGGCAAGACATACAACGTTCCTGAATGTCATGTGATGTGTGTCAAAGATCCATCCACAAAGGGGTGAAGAGGAAGGCACCTCTTAAACATCCCCCTTTAATTGACACAAGAACATACCAATGTTCAGGAAGGTGGCAGTTGATCTGAATATAGGGGCCCAATCGCGCCCTGTTCCAAAGGCGGGCACAGGTACGTATGAACACGCTCGTGGACATACACGGAACTACGCGAGACCAGAGTTAGCCCTACCCAGAATTCTTGCATTGAAAGGAGTAGATTACGCACGGTCGGCTGGAAGCGCTGGTAGAACATCTTCCCCACTCACTCGAGTGGGTGGTGCCAGGCACAAATTCTCAGTGACAGGGGTCACAGTTCAACCTACAGGCGGTGATGAAGAGGTCAACAGGCTGCTTGTATCACTACAGCAGCCCTTTCTCACTAACCCTCCTACCCCATACTGCCCACCCACAATTGCAATGGCTTGGTGGAGAGATTCCATGGTGTGCTGAAGGGCACTTAAAGAAGCTCTTGAGGAAAGGCCAGCAGATTGGGGACGCGGGGCTACATTCCAGCGGCACTGTTGCCCAACAGGGACAGCCCCCTCAGAAAGCACAGCTTTTTCGCCATATGAGCTGTGCTGTATGGAGGCGGACAGATCGGGGACCGTGTGCATAATCCTCAAAGAGCTGTGGTCGGATAGACAGGAGTCAGAAGAGGTCAAATTACCACGTATAAAGTATGCTGGTGGACCTACGCAATAGGCCGAGGAGACATGTTAGGTCGCAGCAAGGGAGAGTTTTGCAGGAGGCTAGGGGCGTCCCGAAGAAAGAAGCAATATAGACAGAGAAGGTGAGGAAGCCATTCCTCAAGGTGGGAGAATCAAGGTCCAGTTAACTGCTATTCCCACGGATCACAACAAGCTGCGAAGCATTCTGGAAGGGACCATTCACCTCTTGAAAAGGTAGAATCATGACTATACCGACGATGTGAATGGGAAAATCAACGAAAAACTTTTCCATGCAAATTTGCTCCGCAAATATATTCAGCGTGAAGACCAGCACAAGGGCGCAGCATGCAATCATTGATGAGGAGGGGAAGGAGAGCCCAGCAAAAAGTGGGAGATTTTGTTGCCCTGAGTTCCCAGAGAAGAGTCATACACAGGGATGTGTCACTGTATGAAGGGCTAGAACAAGTAGGAGCAGGAGGAAGTTAGGGGCATCCAAGAACAAGTAATAGGGCCGTCCCTGACTGATATACCTTGCAGACATCTCTAAGGAGAGACATGTACGGTGGAGTTTAACAATCGCAAAAAACCCCGTACAAAAATGTGAAAGCCTACCCGATCCCTATGCCACCAAAAGCAAGTGATCGAGGAGGAAGGTAGAAAAGGATGTTGGAGGCCCTTGGGTTGATAGAATCCGTCCCAAATCATCGTATAGTGCACACGCCGTCCGTCTTATGAGGAAAAAGTCAGGTGAGCAACGATTCTGTGGGTTGACTATAAGACGTTCCTGAACAGTTTCAACCAAGGTGATGCAAGAGGTCATACCGAACATGGAAGACCTGTTTCGTCAGCATCAAGCTCAAGATCGCCGTCAAGCAAGAGCCGGTATTTTCACCAAGGATAGATCTGAGCAAGGGTTACTGGCAAATAGCCCGAGTGAGGACGCAAAGGAAGTCACAAGCATTCTCCACTCCTATGGGGCTATAACCATGGCGAGTAACTTACTTCTTTACTCTCTCTTCTCTCCCTTTTGGGATGGTCACGCACATCTCAGTCTTCGCTCGATGATGAGGAAGATTTTTATTGACGGGATTAGAAGCGTTGTGAATTTCATGGATAATTAGCATCCGAGACATGATTAGCATCCGAACTGGGAGGAGCATTATTAGGCGCTAGGAGCATTTTTAGAGAGGTGAACAAAAGCCAATCTCACAGCCAGACCAACAAAGTGGCCGAGGTTGGTTTTTCCCAAGCCTGTAGTTCCTATGGTTTTGTTGTCCGGAGGCGACAACAAAGCAAGGCCAGAAAGGGAAGAGGTGGAGAAGATGATGACTTCAGAGAGACCAAAGACCAAAACAGAAGTCAGAGTCTGCTAGGTTTTTATGGGTTCTATGCGCCCGGGAGTTTGTTCACAAATTTCGCAGCAATCTCTAGTCCTCTTCAGTGATTTGGGTCAAGCAGGGAAACCAGCAGTGTCGAGTGGGGGTCAGAGGCTGCAGAGTCAACACACTGCAGACGGGTTGATGGAAAGACTAGGTTCCCGTACCCCATCATGAAGCTACCTTATATGTCTAAAAAACCATTTCTGTTGCGGTACAGATGCATCAGTGGTGGGATAGGTGCAGTATAATTGTTGCAGGAGCATGAAGAGGGGGGTCGAGTTTCCCTGTGAGTATGCGAGCAGGAAAGTTGAACAAAGAGTGAAGAAGGGTACGCCAACTGTAGAGAAGGAGTGTGTTTAGGCTTAGTCGTGTGGGCCGTGCAGAAGTTCCAACAAATACTTTGTAGGAAAGAAGTTCGTGATAGGAGACAAGATCACCAACCACTCAAATTCCAGCAGGGAGGCACAGCAGAAAAACAGCCGAGTTTCTGGCGTTGGCACTGGCAACTGCAGCCATACAGGTATCATTGCAAGTGATACAATCCACCAGGTCGACAGAATGTCGGAGACTGACTATTTAAGTCCCCTAAAGGTCAAGAATTCCGCGGTATTTAGGCAGCAAGCTAGCAACTCAGAGGAAGTCAGTCATATCCGGGTGCCTTGTGTGATAATATGTTGTTGATTAAGTACAGTTATGATTGATTGCATATGGGTTTCAGTGTCCCAGTTGGCATATTGGTTCAGATTTTTTTGTGTGAGATACATTGTCATATTTTCTATTTTCTTTGTGAGATTTGTTTCAAGTACATGTATTATTCCTGGGAGCATACAGTCGCTTGGGTAGTGATTGCATGTATTTCAATAAGTTGAGGATTTGAGATTTCCTCAGTGAAGTGTCCTGGATCGGTGATTATATTTATAATTGTGCTTTTCAATATAAAATTGTATGAAGAGAAGATGTGGCAAACCCGCAGTAGGGGAAATCGCCTGCATAAGTGCGCACAGAGGTCGTTATAAAATGGTCGAAATAAATAGACCAACGCAAGAGCGCCATCACTGGATAACTCATGGGGCGGTATTCACTATGATATATCCTATAATTTATTAAAACCGTTTGTTCGTAAAGTATATTTCCAAGACTTTGCACGTGTAGCTGTGTGTCAGAAATCGGTTGTTAGTCTTTTTTTTTGTAGCCGTTGTTTTTTTTGAGACAATGCGTGTGCATATCTTTTGCAAGGGAGGAAATTGTCCAACGTCAAAAATTAAAAGGGGGGGTGAACACAAGCAAATCGTGGTTAGTTGCCAGCCGTTCGAATCGCTTAAGGCCCGACTTCAGACATCCCGAATCCGACCGACGCCTTCCTCCATGCCCGCAACCCAGTCCAATTTAGCACCTCACGAGGAAGACAGCAGAAAGAACAGTCTGAGTGGCTGGACCGAACAGTCCCTCGATGGGTCTGGTCAGACACCTGAGGCGCCTACCTAGACTCATTCATCTACCAATTAAACATCACACCACATTACCACTGACCAGTGCAACAACGTTAAGCCACAACGCATACCATTAAGCTAGGAAAGGGGGGGAAAAGTAGTGCGTGGTGAGGGTGAAATCTAGCTAATCAAATCAATTAAAAGACCCAATTGACCCAAAAACACAGAGAGTAAGGCGGAGCGTGAACTGCATGATTTAGAATATCCAATGGAATTAGAGGAGGGGAGATAACTTCCGGGTATACAGAAGGGTAATAATACTGACCAATGGTAATCGCCCTTTTTTGACGGATCGAACGGGATAAGAAGGATGTGAGAGTGAGAGAACGGGAGAAACGTGGGGGAGAACGAACCGAGAGACAGAAGAGGAAGAGTTTCTAGGTCTGGCTTGAGAGTAGGAAGCAAGAGAGATGAGAAGGTAGGAGAGAAGAGAACCAAGTTTGAAGATTCGCAAGAATCAGTCTGCAGGGAAGGACTAAAGAGAGATGTGGGAGAGAGAGTTCAAACTAATGAAGGAAAAAAGAAAGAAAAGAAAAGGAAAAGAAAAGCAACCATGTCCAATTGATCGAGCAGACAAGAAGAGAGAGAAGAGAGTGGAAATGCGTTAATGCGGAAGGAAGAAGGAGAAACCAGATCGATGTTTGATGAGTCACGGTTCCATCCAACCGGGGTTCGACCTCATACCCTGGCAAGCGTCAGCTGTCACATCGCAAGCAGTATCCACAGACCAAACGCGCCGTGCTCATCAGAA